>VWPU01012976.1:0-12288 GCA_013398955.1 Callaeas wilsoni | reverse complement strand
ACAGTGGATCAGGACATGTCCTGTGCCACCAGCTTTCTCCACGTGCCCTTCTCTGACCCTCAGTCCCTTGCGATGACACTAAACTGCCGAGGATGCAATAAGGCCGCTGGCGGTTTGGGAGGGTTAAGGGCCCTGCTCGGAGGGGACACAGGAGCCTGGGCCATGGGTTCAGTTCGTCCCAGCAGCAGGAGCTGCTGCTCCGGGACATGGACGTGGCCCGCGCTATCGGACAGGCCTCAAGACTCGTCCTTTCTCCGGGGTCCCGCAGTGCGGGCCGGGAGAGATCACCGTGCTGACGGAGGGGGTTGGCACTGAGGTCTGCCTCTCGGAGCCGAGGTCGCCCGTGGCATCCTGGACCCGGTGCCTTCCGGATGCAACGGGGAGGCGGCAACGAAGTGTCCACTCCGCGCCCGCGCAGCGGCGCCTCCCGGCCCCCCTCTGGATCTGTGCAGTGTTCCCCCTCTCCCCGCGGACCCGGCGAGCACCGCGCTCGTGCGGAGCCACTGGCGGCCCCGCCCCGTGTGCCGAGCGTCACTTCCCAGCCGGCATTCGCCAGGCATTTCCTCTGATCGGGCGCAGCGCTCATGCGTGATTGACTGCGGAGGTGGGAGGCGGTGCACAGTGTCGTGGCTTTGCGAGGCGACGGTTCTGAGGCTCCAGAAGGTTCCGCCGCGCTCGAGCCGCCGCGATGATGGGCCCGCGCCCCGTCCTGGTTCTCAGTGAGTGCCGCCGGCCTGGCCCGGCCTCCCGGGGCGGAGGGCGAGGGGATGGTCGGTTCGGGCCCCCGCCCCACTTTGCCGCTCGCCTGACTCGCCGCCATGTTGGGTCTCCTCATGGCCGGGCGCCCTTTCACAGCCCGTTCCGGCCGGGGTCCCCTACCCTGCCGGGGATCCACTGGGTACCGCTGCTGCCCCCGGCGCGTCCCGAGCTTTCCCTCGCAGCTCCCTGCCCACAGCCTCTGCCGCGCTCTGCGCGGGAGATCTCGGAGCCCCGCTGCTGGCAGACCCTTTCTGGCAGCCTTCCGTGCTCTCAGATGTTTCCGCGCCTTTCAGCACGTTGCTTTATACTGTCCCGTTTGAACCCCATGTGAACTCCTGTTCTTGAGCCTCTTCTATGGGAAGGGCATGGAGCTACTGGAGCGAGTCTAGAGGAGGCCACGGGGATGCTCCAAGGGCTGAAGCCGCTCTGCTCTGGAGATAGGCTGGGAGAGCTGGGAGTGTTGCGCCTGGAGAAGTAAAGGCTCTAAGGGAGACCTTAGAACTCCTTCCAGTGCCGAAGGGGGCTCCAAGAGAGCTGGTGAGGGACTTTGGGCTAGGGCCTGTAGTGATAGGATAGGAGCAGATTATTTCCCACTGCCAGAGGGCAGGGTTAGGTGGGATATTGGGAAGAAATTCTTCCTTGTGAGGGTGGTGAGGCCTTGATACACGTTGCTCAGAGAAGCTCTGACTACCCCATCCCTAAAAGTGTGCAAGGCCAGGTTGGACAGGGCTTGGAGCACTAGTCTACTAGAGGGCATCCCTGCCCATGAAAGGATTTTGGAACAAGACTGTCTTTAAAGTCCCTCCAACCCAAACCATTCTATGATTCTCTCACCATCCACCCACATGAGGTATTCCTAGGGGTTTTTTTTCTCTTTGAGTATCCCATTCTCTTTTCTCCATCTGTTCTGTTCTCTATTAACCCAGAAGGCAGGCTGCTGTAGCCCAGGGCCCCTTTTCTACAAGCCTGCTTGCCTGATAGTTGGTGCTGCTCTTACTTTTCTTTCCTTTTGTTCTGTCTTGCACCTCCCTGTGCGCATGCATCTGCTCCTGAGTAAATCTGGGCACGCCCGGGCCAGGCTTGTAATAGCAGAAAAGCATCCCTGAGCCCAAATATGTTCTAGGGCTAAGTTTGTTGACAGCTGGTCTCCAGCTGTGGTTGTGAGCCAGTTGGTACCCAAGCTGCTGCTCACCCTCAAGTGCCAAAGGCAACATTGATGGATTAACTTTATGTTCACTCAGTTCTGCTTACTGTACATGAGCCTCTGTAACTTTTTTTGACTGAACACTACTGTACAATAGCAGCTCCTCAGCTTTGTAAGATCTGGCAGATCCTGGTGAGTCACTGCAGTTTGATTTTCTGGAGTAATAGGTTCTGTTTCAGGATTGCAAAGTTTTGTCTCAGGATGCTAACGAGGAGTTCTGTTATAATAGGGAATGTTGTTTTTCACTGACAGTTTTCTATCAATGTCTTTGTCATCATGATTGCAGTATTTATATTGTAAACTCTGAATTTTGAACTGGTCACATGTTGAACGTGTGACTGAGAGAGGTGACTGCATTCTTGTTTTGTACTTGATTTTACTTGATTAATTTTATTTTTTCTGTGTGCTTTAGGTCAGAATACAAAACGTGAGTCTGGAAGAAAAGTCCAGACGGGAAACATCACTGCTGCAAAGGTACCAAATTCTCAGGCTGTTCTGATCGTTTTTTTTGTGTTTGTGTGTGTGTGTTTGTATTTATATATTTCAGAAAAACTAGATGCGAAACATATTTTCTCTGTTCTATCTGAATATAGAGCAGAAGAAGAAGCAACATAGAAAATAATTTTCTATGTTATCAGAAGATATTTTTATTCTATTACATAAAAATTCTGTCGTCGGCACTATTCCTGTAATGGGTACCCTATAAATAACCATGGAGGGATTTAACCAACCAAACCCTCTTTCTCCGCAAAGTCTGGAAGTGTGTCAGTTTTGACATCTGATTGAGATAATAATCTAGTGTGGTGCCAGTGGCTTGATAATCTGCATAACCTCATTTCCACACAATTCTTAACCTTGACTGCATCTCAACCACAGCAGAGTTGTTGGATCACTTAAATTTTGCAGGGACTGCTGATTTCACTGTGGGGTTTTTTTAGACTTTTTCATGCCCTCCTGAATTACCTCATTTCTTTGATTCCTTCTAGACTATTGCTGACATTATCCGAACATGTTTAGGACCGAGAGCAATGATGAAGGTGAGAATTTGTGCTGCAACACCTGTGCAGCTCACTAGAAGTGAGAAACACATGGGACAGAGCAGTCAAGTGTTGGTTCTCTTGTGGTTGCAGATGCTTTTGGACCCCATGGGTGGGATTGTGATGACCAATGATGGCAATGCTATTCTTAGAGAAGTAAGTTTCTCCTAAAGGATTGTCTTGCTTAATGTTAAGTCAGTATGTGCGTGAATCTTGGGTGACAATGGAGCTGTGTGATCTCCTCACCTGTCCTGAGAGCCAGCAAGTGCTAACCAGCTGCACCAGGAAAGGTTCTCACTGGGGAGAAGTGAAACATATCCAGCAAGTGTTCTTGCTCTACAGAAATGTAGGTTTGATCCTAGGGTGGGAAGTTTTCATGGAGTGTTTACAAGACTGATATAAATTCTTTGGTAATTGGAGCTATTATCAGCTTCATCGAGACCTTCTGAGTAGATGGTGGTGTTCACAATGCCACATGACGAGACCTAGAAATGATTATCGTCTCTCTAGTGCAAGTGCTGTTAGAAGAACATCCTAAAACCTATAATGCCTGAAAAAACAGTGAAGAGACACAATACTGTCAAATACAAGGGCTTGGTTTTGGTCTCAAAAAGGAAGAAAAAGCCTTGCTGTGGTTGGACAGAATGCCTTTGATTGTATTAAAAGTGTGGTATTTGTTCCACTGAGTGACATGAGACATTTCTGCTTTAATATTCTGGGACAAATCCATACCCCTTGCTCCTACATAGATTCAAGTCCAGCATCCAGCCGCAAAATCAATGATAGAGATCAGCCGCACTCAGGATGAAGAAGTTGGGGATGGGACCACATCTGTCATTATCCTTGGTAAGGAGACTGACTCAGACACTTTGGGTAAAGACTGAAGTTCACCCTTTTTTCTAAGCAGAGCCCATGATGAGACACAGTTATTTACTAACCTTGAGATGGAGAGGGGTTTTTTTGCTGTGCAAGAGCATGCTAGGTTCATGAGACCCTAACGTGATCAACTCCACACTTTGGGAAATTGTTCTTTCTCCATGATAATGACAGTTAAGTTAAAGAAAGGTGTGGGTGATGTTAGAGCTCCCTGCATGGATAGAAGATTTTTTTTTTTTCTTGTATGTGCTCTGCTTTCTTGGCTGTTGATTATCCTACTAACTTACTTGAGAGATTTTGATTTATTTTTAATTTTTTTTTAGCTGGAGAGATGCTCTCTGTTGCTGAACACTTTCTTGAACAGCAGATGCACCCAACTGTGATCATCTGGGCTTATCGTAAGGCTCTTGATGACATGATCAGTATTCTAAAGAAAATTGGGTAAGTGTGGGCTGGCGGAAGTTAGAGAGGAGGGATGTGGACTTTCTGTACTGCTTCAAGCTGCTCCTTCAGGCAGTTGTGTTAGCCAAATACAACTTAGCAAAATTGGAGAGGGAGTCAAAAGGGTTAGATTGTTGCTTGGAATTAACACTCAGTTTGCTCTTTGGTTTTTCCTTTATCTCAGCACTCCAGTGGACGTGAACAACAAAGAGATGATGCTTAAAATAATAAAGAGTGCCATAAACACCAAGGCAATAAACCGCTGGTCTGACTTGGCCTGTAGCATCGCTCTTGATGCTGTTAAGACTGTGGAGTTTGAAGAAAATGGCAGAAAGGAAATTGATATTAAAAAATATGCAAAAGTAGAAAAGGTGAGTGTGTCCTGAACTGTTTCTTATCCTTGTACCCGTGTCTTGTTCTGAACTAGTTTATTGTAGAGTGCATTGGGAAAAATTTTGTGTTACTTCTCTGCAGTCTGCAGACATAATCCTTGAAGATATTTCAGTCAGTGGTGTCAGCCATGCTCATTTACAATGCCAACAGGGGCTGCTATTTCAACTCTTTGAGAATATCTGTCAAAAGGATAATTTCAGTTGGATTTGGAAGACGGAAAATGAAACGTTGCCAGACAATAGGATGTTAAAAGTTTCTTAAGTTCTTTCATGGCTTCCCACTTTAAGTCAGCGTGTGCTTAAAATTAAACTTATATAGTGATCTGGATGCACTGTGGTTACTTGGGAGATGTTTTCCCTTTTCTGTACGTGGAGCAGCTTCATGAGATACTTTCAGATACACAAGTTTTTGTAGACTAAACTGACACACCTCATTTTCTCCCTCCCTTGTGTCTGTCAGATTCCAGGTGGTTTTAGTGAAGACTCATGCGTTTTGCGTGGAATCATGGTGAATAAAGATGTAACCCATCCCAGAATGCGTCGCCTTATTAAGAATCCACGCATTGTCCTTCTGGATTGTTCACTGGAGTACAAGAAAGGAGAGAGCCAGGTAAAGTGAGTCCTGTCAGAGACATCAGCAACTCTTGATTTAGGACGAGTAAAACGAACGAATGCAGATGGTTTGTTAAAAGTGCAAGTGGTGAACGGCTTTCTGTGTTCTACCATTCTGAGGCCTTTTGAAATGTGGGGACTAATTCTGCCGTGGGGTACAGAAAAGTAGGAGTGAGGCTACAGCATTCTGACTCATTGAAGCAGCTACAGTGATTTGTGTATTTAAGTGCTGGTCAAGAGCAAAAGAAATATTTCTGAGCTTGAACTAAGGTTAATGCTCAACTGATACAGTGTCGCAGTTTATTTGATCAGTGGTTTTCATCCCTAACTCTTTCCCTGGTGATACTGGAGGAGCTGAGCTGCTTGAAGCTGGGGGAGGTGTGTCTAATACGATGAAGGTTGGAATGAACACCCTAAGCTGTTTACACCTCTTTTGTACAGACTGACATTGAAATTACTCGGGAGGAAGACTTTGCCCGTATCCTGCAGATGGAGGAGGAGTACATTCAGCAGATATGCGAGGATCTTATAAGAGTCAAGCCAGATCTGGTCATCACGGAAAAAGGAATTTCTGGTAATAGGACATGTGATCCTTTGTGTTGAATTCATCTCAGTGGGGTTCATGGTGTTAAATGCGCTGTTCAGAAGTTAGAAAAAAACCCAACCAAAACTAAAAAAAACAACAATAGCAAACTGATAAAACTCCCTCCAAACCTCGTGCTGAACCTGGTTTAGGTTTGTCTTGGTTTGAAAGACAGGTGTCTGCTAAGGAAGGGAGGAGCAGAGCCTCCCTTGGTATGGAAAATGAAAACCCCTTCCCTCTGAATTGTTGTAATTTTGAAATTAAGGGGCTCTCAGGCAAAGATATGAGAATAGAAATAACAGTTCTTTACTAGTATATCTAATAAGGCAAAACCAACAACAACTCTGGCATTAACAACAAAAGAGAACCGGAACCCAGTGACGCCTTCTCGGCCGCAGGCACTTTCCCCTTTGGCGCAGTTCCGGTCACAGCCAGCAGGGGCNAGCAGGGGCGCTGGTGGCTCCCGGTGCGCAGGGCAGGTGCCGTGGCTCCCACGCAGCTGCAGGGGAGAGCGTAGGAGTGACGGCGTGACCGAGACAGGAAGGGATGGGAGAGAGGCTCGCTTCACAAACCCCCAGGGGCAGCCAAGCCCAGTGCCCCAGTTGGAAGCAGCAAGTTGGGACGGCAGAGACGAGTAAAAATCCCGGGGTGGTAGAGGAGATGTATCACACTCCGGAGCGGTAGTGGGAACCCCCAGGATGTCTGGGCAGGCAGGGGGTGCGGGACTACAGTGCAGCGAAAGCTCGGAGCAGTGCCGAAGGAAGCGTCGGGGGCGGGGGAGCGGCAGCCCGGCTCCAAGCAGGGCAGGGAGAGGTAGGCTCCGGATCTTGGGCACCCGGGCAGATGGTGAAAAGTCCTTCTTTTGGTGAGGTAGCTGTTAATAAGGTCCCAGTTCAGAGGCTGCTCTCACAAGCAGAGGCTCACCCCACGGCAGAAGAAGCAGGACCAGGCTAGACTACGGCGGTGGCAGTGAATTCCCTTCCGGAAGCAGCAGCTCTGACCATCCTCCTCCAAAGCCAGAGAGAAAGAGAGAGAGAGAAAGAGAGAGAGAGAGATCCAGCTAGGGGCTGCACCCTGTTTTCCCAGTCCCAAATCTCGCAGTATCTCTCCCCTACATGGGAAGCCTCAGATAAAGAGAGAGTAGCCAGCTGCACCCCTCCCCTGAGCTGACAACTTCTTTTGTCTCCATCAAGTATCCAGTCATTATTGTCTCTTAGCAACATGTATGGGGAAAATTCCTTAAGAGGGAAAAACAAACACAAAAGGAGAACTCCTAAAACCCCAACAGGGTTTTATTTTGATTTCTAGCAAATATCTGCACACTGCAGGCATCGAAGTTCGTCCTTGATGTTGCTTTGTGAAAGTAGACTCTTGGAATAATATTTTGCTTTTCCAGCATTTGGGAAAGATACCAAAATACAAGTGAAGCTGTGTCTTAAACCCTGGAGAGCTGTGCTACCGTTTTGCCTTGCAGCCTGCTTTAAAAAGCTACATTCAGGTGCTTTTTTCCTGAAACCTCTTTTGCTTCAAAGACTGGAACTAAAATAGCTGGATTGATAACTGATAAACAGATAAAGTTTGACATGATACTGCTGATTCATTACTGAAATTGCACAAACCTGGTTTCAGACCTGGCCCAGCACTACCTGATGAGAGCAAACATCACTGCCATCCGCAGGGTCCGGAAGACTGACAACAACCGGATTGCCAGGTAAGTGTTGGCTCCTGTCTGGAGCCCGTTCCTGCTGTGCATGACATGGAATTGTTCTGCTCTCACTCTTTCTCAGTTCCGATTTGTGAGTGTCTAGTGCAATGTTTTGGTGTGCTAGGGCCTGTGGAGCTCACATCGTCAGTCGCACAGATGAGCTCCGGGAGGAGGATGTGGGAACCGGTGCTAGGCTGTTTGAAGTGAAAAAAATAGGAGATGAGTATTTTGCTTTCATTACTGATTGCAAAGATCCTAAGGCTTGCACCATCATCCTGCGGGGAGCCAGCAAGGAAATCCTAGCGGTAAGTGAGTGCATGGGCTGCTTCACCTCTTGTGCCAGCCACCTTTGTGGTGAGTCATGGCTAGCAGACTGGGCTGGGCTTTCAGCTGGTGTGGTGCTCCACTTAATAATGAGAAGGGCAGTGGAGCTGAGCAGTAATAGTCTGGAGCACAAGGAGCAGCTGAGGGAGCTTGGGGGGGCTCAGCGAGGACCTTATTGCTCCCTATTTAGTACTACCTGACAGAAGGGTCTAGCCCACTCGGGGTCAGGCTCTTCACCCTAGTAACAAGTGACAGGGCAAGAGGAAGTGGCCTTAAGTTGCACCAGGGGAGGTTTAGATTGGATATTAGGGGAAATTTCTTCTTGGAAAGTGTGGTCAGGCACAGGGTACCCAGGGCAGTAGCGGAGTCACCATTCCTGGACGGATTTAGCAAATGTGTGGATGTGGCACCTTGGGACTTGGGTTAGTGGTGGCCTTGGCAGTGCTGGGGGAATGTTTGGACTTGATGATTTTAGAGGGCTTTCCAGCCTCAACAATTTTGTGATTCTGTACCTATTGCAGGAGGTGGAGCGCAACCTCCAGGATGCCATGCAGGTGTGCCGTAATGTCCTCATGGACCCACAGCTGGTGCCAGGTGGGGGAGCCACTGAAATGGCCGTTTCCCATGCACTGACGGAGAAGTCCAAGGGCATGACAGGTGTGGAGCAGTGGCCCTACCGTGCAGTGGCCCAGGCTCTGGAAGTCATTCCTCGGACGCTGATCCAGAACTGTGGCGCTAGTACAATCCGTGTTCTGACTTCACTCAGGGTAAGGCGTGTGGCAGGGGCACCAGGAGAGAGTCAGCCCTCTCCTGCTTCACCCAGCTCCTCGGATCAGTCACTGTTCAGAATAATGCCCTTGTTGTGCTGTCAGTAACATGTTCTTGTATAAACTCCAAAGTTGAGAATATTCTGATGACCTGTTGTAGTTTCCTGAGTCCATGGTCAGTTTAAGACTCCAGAGGGGAATTTGCCATCTCATCCCACTGGTGGTGACCTGTCTTTCTGTTTCCAGGCCAAGCACACTCAGGAAGGCAGCCAGACATGGGGGGTGAATGGGGAGACTGGAGCTCTGGTTGACATGAAGGAGCTGGGGATCTGGGAGCCCTTGGCTGTCAAACTGCAGACGTATAAAACAGCTGTGGAGGTAAGGAGAGGCAGTAACTTCAGAGCCTCTATGGGTATCATTTGGGAGAGGAGGACATCCTTCCCTGTATGCTGGGGTGTTTGAATGGGCATCACACACCCAGTGCAGAGCATGCAGGTGTCTGAGCTCGTTGTTGCTGGAGGTGGGATAATGAGGGATGTGGGAGCCCAGACTCAGGCTTTCCCGAAGTTTTTGATCCTGTGGCTAAATTTCATCATGTTTCATCCCACCTTTTCCTGCAAACGGTGCAAAGTGCTCTCACTGTTTCCAATGCCAGACAGAGCTGTGCCTGAGATATCCCGTGCCAGCAACATGCTGGAATCATCAGCGGTCGTGGGAGCTTTATTCCTTTGGCTGGCTGGGGCTGCCATGTCTCAGCTGCCCTTCTTGTTACAGATCCTGCCATTACCTTGCTGGTGTTGGATCAAAGGCTGTTCCTCAAAGGGATACTGTGTCCCTTCTATGTCAGTCAACAAGAAAAAAAGTGTGTCCTTGTTTCCACAGTGGTGGGAAAGCAGCCCCTTGCTGCTCCCACAAGCCTGTGAGGCACCGTTTCCTTCTCCTGTGCTGAAAGAACCATTTCAGCCCAGGCCGAAGGTTGTGTGGTGTGGGAGCTGAGCACGGTTGGGTTTTGTCTTTAGTGATGAGCTCCAGATGAGCCCTGGGTGTGGGGTTTCTCTGCAGACTGCAGTTCTCCTCCTCCGTATTGATGACATCGTTTCGGGGCACAAAAAGAAGAGTGACAACCAGAGCAAGCAGTCCGCAGCACCGGAGGCAACCCAGGAGTGAGAGGTTGAGTCTCTACAGGGAAGAACCAGCTGCCTTGACCTTAACGTGGGGAAGAGCTCAATGCAGTGACCTGGTCTTGAGGCTGAGCCGGGAAACGTTTGTTTAAAGTCTGGGGGGGATAGAAAATACCCTGGACAGGGGGTAAAGGCAGTGGCTCTTGGTGTCCCTGCACTTGGGGACACTGCTCCTGGAGTGAGGGTTCCAGGCTGAAAATTCTCTTTGCCGCAGAATAAATACATTGTTTCGGGCTCTTTCTGTGTTTAATCCCCCAAGGATGTGATGGAAAAGCTCTGCTCGAGGGCTGAGCATTGCTGGGGGTCTTGGGGCAGAGTCCCAGTGTGGGGGTGGCCTGGAGGGGCCAGGACCCTGCCAGGCCCCTGCCACCAGCTTCTCTCTGCCCCGACAATCCCTCCAAAGACTGGGATCTCCTGTAGGCAGCGACAGGTGAAACCCTGCTGAGAGGTGTCCCTGAGCCCCTGTGGGCCCCTGGGCTTCGTGGGTGGGCAGGAGCAGCCTGGGCTGGATGCGCTGGTGTGCGGCTGCAGCAGGGCAGGAGTGGAGGGAAGGAAGGGGCTTCTGGCACCCGCACTGGGACAGGCTGGGCAGGCGGGTCCATGTCAGCCCCAGGAAGTTTAGCAAGGCCAAGGGCAGGTGCTGCACCTGCACTGGGGCAACCCGAAACACAGACAGACTGGGGAAGAATGGATGGAGAGCAGCCCTGAGAAGGATTTGGGGGATGGGTTGAAAGGTAGCATGCTGTGGCAACGTGTACTGGGGGCCCAGAAAGCCAACACTGAAAGTGGGCTCATCCCCAACAGTGTGGGCAGCATGTGAAAGGGAGGATTCTTACCCTCTGCTCTGCTCTGGAGATACCTCCTTACAGAGCTGCCTCCAGCTCTGGGGCAAGTCCGGAGAATGAGATACTGGGAAGAAATTACTCCCTGTGAAGGTGGTGATGCACTGACACAGGTGGCTCAGAGAAGCTGTGGCTGCCCCATTCCTGGCAGTGTTCAAAGCTGGCTGGTAGAAGGCTTAGAGCAACCTGGTATAGTGGAAGGTGGTTAAACCTACACAGTCTTTAAGGTCCCTTCCAAACAAAAACAGTCTGTCACCCTCTTACTCCATTATCACTTTCCTCAGATTCTAAAACAGCCGATAGAAGCAGAAATCCCCTGTTGTGAGCCAGGCTGAAGAGATTTACAGCTCACTGCACTATGCAAGCAACCTTGCTTTGAGAGCACAGTGGTGAAAGCCAGGTGGTACAAAGAAGGCTTTTGTCATGTTGTCCCTTTTATTCAATTACAAAATCTCAATACCTCAACACAGCTCAACCGTGTGCAGAGCAATGGAAAAGAACAGCACCAGCACAGTTCTCTGCTCAACAAAAAACAGGGCTTCCCAGAGAACACCATCAACAGGGACCTCCCTAGGTGCCCCTTTTGGGCAAAGCAGCAGCTCTGACATCCTCTATCAAATCAGATCTGTGGTGTCACCAGAGCGAGCTCCGTCCCACAGGGCAGGCAGCCCCCGGAGGGGGCCCTGAGATATGACACCCTGCAGAAAACTGCAGCAGGCAAATGGGAGCTGGAGGCAGCACAGGGGGCAGAGCCCCACAGACAGGCCCCTCTGGGCACTAACATGCTGCTCGTATTGCTGCGGCTGCAGAGGAGCGAGGGGTTCCGGCTCCAAAGGGGCTGACAAGGCAGTTTGGGACTTTTGGTTGTTCTTTTCTCTGTTTGCTTGTTTCTCCTTTAGAGCACAGAGGACACCTCATCACTGCTGCTGCAGCCACCGAGTCCTTTGCCCAGAGGGCCGAAGCACGGCCCGGGCAGCACCTCGCAGGGAACGGTGCCATCCCGACCCAGCCGCTGTTCTCGGGGGCTCAGGATTGTGCCTTCCCGAGCTCTGGGGTGCTCTGGTGGCATTTGACTCTGCTCAGTTCTTTTTAGTCTTGGGGGTGTCGTACTTCCTCTTGCTCGAGTACCAGAGCAGCAGGGGGATCCCGATGGAGGGCAGGGTCATCACGCCAAATGCCGCCCAGTCCAGCTAGAGGGAGAAATTGTTAGAGAAAAGTCAAAACAATCCAGTCCAGAGGAGTCTTAGACCAATGAGGTCAGAGGAGGAGAGTGAGGGGAGACCTCACACTGTCTGCCGCTTCCTCACGTGGGGAAGCGGAGGGGCAGGCACTGATCTCTGCCCTGTGTGACCAGTGACAGGACCCGAGGGAGCGCCTGGCGCTGCGTCAGGGCAGGTTTAGGCTGGATATTAAGAAAAGGCTCTTCTCCCAGAGGACGGTCTCCCAGGCACCGGAACAGGCTGCCCAGGAAAGTGGTCACAGCACCGAGCTTGACAAGAGCTCAAGGAGTTTGGACAGGGCCGACAGGCGCATGGTTGGGGTTCTTGGGCCAGGAGCTGGACTCC
>VWPU01012972.1:0-33521 GCA_013398955.1 Callaeas wilsoni | reverse complement strand
AATGTTTTCAGTCTCTGACAACCTTCTCACTCTGACCTTAGAATTTCCAGCTCTGGGATGGCATCTCTGAGCAAACAACCTCCTTCCTCACTTCCATGGGCAGCGCAGGGAGCCAGCCAATGCTGCTGGAATTCCAGTGAATATTTGGTGGCTGTTTGAGAGCATGGGGCAGTGCTGGCAGGGCCAGCAGGGGCTGTGCTGATGGAGCAGGTGCAGCTGGAAGCACATGGAGAGGGTTCCAAAGGTGCCGTGGTCAAACACAGGGCAGAACTGAGCTGGAAAGAAAGCTGTTTTCTGCTGAAACTATGTCTGCAGCGTGACATCCCAGTGGCCTCTGAAGATGTTTGTCTGTCTTTGAAAAAATGGCAGGGATGTCTCAGTTAAGCACCTCCTCCAGTGTTTCATGGAATCACAGAGTCACTGAGGTTGGAAAAGCCCTCTTAAGATCGAGTCAAACCATTCCCCCACCACTGCCATGTTCAGTGCTAGCCCATGTCCTAAGTGCCACATCCACATGGCTTTTAAACACTTCCAGGGATAGTGACTCCACCACTGCCCTGGGCAGCTGTGCCAGGGCCTAACTCCCCTTCAGGGAAGAAATTTTTCCCAGTATCCAACCTGAACCTCCTCTGATGCAATTTGAGGCTATTTTCTCTCGTCCTGTCCCTGTTCCCTGGGAGCAGAGCCCGAGCCCCTGCTGGCTGCCCCCTCCTGTCAGGGAGTTGTGCAGAGCCAGAAGGTTCCTCCTGAGCCTCTTTTTCTCCAGGCTGAGCCCCTCCAGCTCCCTTAGCTGCTCCTGGGGCTCCAGACTCTTCCCCAGCTTCATTGTTCTTCTCTTAGAGGGCTTTTCCAACCTTAACGGTTCCACGATTCCAGGTTACTGCAGGGTGGCTCTGCTCAGTGCTGGCAGCAGCAGGAATGATGCAGGTCCTCCCCTCTCTTCTGGCACTTTGCTTCTCTTTAAACACATAGAGACAATCACAGTCTGAACCAATCCATCACGGTCTCCATCACAGGAAAGTTGTAAATACAAAAAGCCTCGGAGGTTTCCCCCTTTTTGCTGTGTATGTTTAAAGTGAGTCCTTTCTTACCCCACCCTTCCTTTGTGGAAGCATGCCCCTGCTCTCCCTGCATATGGAAATTCTCCTTTCTTTGAAGGAAAAAGAAGGACAGAAGTGGTTTTTCCTCTTGCTGCAAGCACCATGGCTGGCTCAGGGACCTGCTTGGGTTCATTGCCTGGTTTCCGTGTCACCTTGCCCAGCCACGTGGTGTTTCCCAGCACTGTTCAAATCCATTAGCAGGTGCATTTGCGGAAGTAAATTCAGCCTTGCTAAGGAGTGGATTACTTGCTCAGCCGTTTGTCATCATAGCAAAAGTTGTCACTGAAGGGGATTAGCATAAAGTGCACTAATAACTTTCAACAAGAGCCTTGTTAATCACTCTAATTCCCTTCTCTGGCTCTTCAGGGGAGGTTGGGTCATTGGACCAGGATTCAAAAGGAGCTGTCAGGCTGCTGAGGGGTTTAAGAAGCAAATGTTGAAAGCTCAACTAACAAAGCACCATGGAGAGATCAGCATGTGTGTGGCTGAAAATGGGAAATCTTTTGTAGAATCCTAGAATCTCAGACTGGTTTGGGTGGGAAGGGACCATCAAAGCTCATCCAGTCTCACCCCCTGCCATGAGCAGGGACACCATCCACTATCCCAGGGTGCTCCAAGCCACATCCAGCCTGATCTTGGACACTTCCAGGGATCCAGGGGCAGCTATGCCCAGTTTCTCTGAGCAATCTGTGCCAGGACCTCACCACCCTCACAGGGAAGAATCCCTTCCCAATATCCCATCTAACCCTGTGCTCCAGCAATGGAAAGCCATTCCCCCTTGTCCTGTCACTCCAGATCCTTGTCCAAAGCCCCTCTCCAGCTCTCTTGGAGCCCCTTTATGCACTGGAGGTGACTCTAAGGTCTCCCCAGAGCCTTCTTTTCTCCAGGCTGAACACCCCCAGCTCTCTCAGCTTGGTTCCAGAGCAGAGGGGCTCCAGCCCGCAGAGCATCTCCGTGGCCTCTTCTGGACTCACTCCAGCAGCTCCACGTCCTTCCTGTGCTGGACCCCAGGGTGGGATGCAGCTCTGCAGGTGGGGTCTCAGCTGAGCGGGGCACAGGGGCAGAATCTCCCCCGCCCTGCACGAGCTCAAGATGTGGTTGGATTTGTGGTCTGTCTTTCTAACAGCCCTGTGCCGGAGGCCAGCTGTACAGAAACTATCCCAGCTTGCTGCCTTTGGTTCCATACAGAGCATGGCCCAAGCCATGGCTGTTTGGACAAGAGGGCCGTGTCCCTGTCATGACATCAGGCAGCTGCTGGGCATTGAGTGGCATGAGATGCTCCCCAGACAGCATCCAACACGGCTTGTGGAGGTGCAGCAGGGCTTAACCATGGTGGAAATGCATCTGCTGTCTTCCTTGGAAGGTATCTCACCTGTAAGATGAAAAGAGGAGAGAGATTTTATTAAAGCAAATAAAACAATACCAGGCTGGACCCACTGCCATGGCTCAGAGCCTGTGCCTGCACCAGGGCGGCCTCCTGGACCTTTGGTGATGGTGCCTACGGGATGGGGCTGGCACTAGACCTGTCCCAAGAGCCTGGCTGAGGGTGGCCCTGTGGGCACAGCTGGAGGGAAGGATGTGCTAATTCATAGCAGGGTTTGCTTGTCCTTTTGATCTCTGCACACAGCAGCTTTGTCTGAGCTTGTGGTCCATCCGTGAGGCTCCACGTGCTGGGTCCCGGCAGTTCATTTATCTGCTGCTGGTCAGCTCACAGCCCAGTGTGTCAGAGGCTGTGCTGCAGAGCCCACACGTTGCAGACTCCCTGGGGACCCTCCCGTCCTGAATCAGGATGCAAGATGAGGGTCACATTAGGGTGGGATGAACTAAAAGCTCAGCAGCCAGGTGCAGGTAACAGGTCGCCATGTCCTGGCAAGCAGCGGGCAAGGCTGGGCACAGGGCAGGATGCTCTGGGACCTGCCCCCCGCTCCTCTGGCTTTGAGTGGAGAGGTGGCCAGGTCACTTGTCCACCCTCCTCCTCCGTGTAATAGGTGACTTAATTCCTCTCTCCGTGGGGTGTACTCCCCGATCCCTGCCCAGGATCACAGGCATTGTCTGGGTGCCAGGCGGGAGCGGGAGGTCTGAAGTCTTCAAGCGCCAGGGTGCCAGACAGACAGCGAATCTGCCTCCCAGCAAGGCACTGGATTTACTGGTGTAGCTGACAGCACAAGCAGCACAAGCACGTCTGGGCACTAAAAGCCTGACTCCCCATCTGCTCTGTGATGTCCTTTGTGTTGACTCTGTTAAAAAGAGCATAGGGAATTGGCTGGAAGTGCCTGTGGGAGGTTCGTGCTCACTCAGAACAATGATGCTACTGATAAACCAGCAGAGGAATATTGGGCTCAACTTTCAGTTTAAGGGACCATAAAGAGTAGGAAAGCACTTGGAGCTGAAGTAAATGTCTGTCAGACAGAAACCTCGTGGTGGAGGTGACTGTCAGTGAGGCACATACTGCAGGACAATGATGCCATCACCACTGGATTTATGCAGTTGTAGGAAGGAACTGTTCGATCCAGAAAACTTCATTGAAATGGCAGTTTACCACATCCAGCCTCTGTAGGCTATTCACAGAATAATGGAATTATTAAGTTGGAAAAGCCCTCTAAGATAATTGAGCCAAACATTCCCCCAGAATTGCCATGTTCACCACTAAACCATGTCCCCAGGTGTGACATCTACACATTTTTTTAACATTTCCAGGGATGATGGCTCCACCACTGCCCTGGGCAGCTGTGTCAGTGCCTGACCACCCTTTCAAGGAAGAAATTTTCCCCAATATCCAACCTGAACCTCCCCTGGAACAAATTGAGGCCTGTCCTCTTGTCCTGTCCCTTGTTCCCTGGAAGCAGAGCTGGATCCCCCCCGGCTGCCCCCTCCTGTCAGGGAGTTGTGCAGAGCCAGAGGGTCCCCCCTGAGCCTCCTTTTCTCCAGGCTGCGCCTCCCCCCCATCTCCAGCTGCTCCTTGTGCTCCAGCCCCTTCCCCAGCTTCATCATTCCCTTCTCTGGACACGCTCCAGCCCCTCAGTGTCCAAAGGCAGCATGAGGACAGCACAGCAGAGGTTTGGATGTTGATGGGGAAAGAAGAACCCAACACAGGCTTCAACCACTCTGGTGTAAGGGTCTTCTCTCTCCCTCCTGCAGCTGCCGTGTCTCTCTGGGCCACAGTGAAGCTTTTCTCCATGGGGACGTACTTACCCGTGGAGAGAAGAGTGTTTGTGATTTTCTCAAGTTCAGCACAAACACTGGGAGATCCCTGTGTCTGTTAATCCCCCTCACTCACATCACACACAGCACAGTGATCATAGTCAGGAAGAATAACTTCACGGGAAAAGGGAATCAGTAGATTCGTTTGGATTCCAGGGAAAGAATTTAAATTCTGGAAATGAGGCTTTGAACAGCAAGGTTCAGGATTTCTTAGATGAGCAAAATAAATGCTTCAGGGGAGCTGAAGCAGTTGAAGATTCAGGCAGAGACTGGAGATTCCCAGTTTGGGCAGGGAAATCTCTCTGTAACCTGGCATGAGCTGGGTGCTGGTATCTGAGGTGGGAAATCACTGCTGCCTGGAACCTCTGCAGTTTTTGAATTGAACCTTTAATTCTCCTCATTTTTAATTACCTTTTTCTTTCTTTTTTTTTTCCTTCAGCATGAAAGACTTTCCAGGTAAGAATTTTCTTTTTTTAATGTTTTTTTTTAATGTGTGATATGTATTGGCAGCATGTTTTTGTATGGCTTTGAGGACTCCCTGTGCTTCAAATCCTGTCTGGTACTGGCTGTTTGGTCCTTTTCTGAACTCAGCTGTGGTGCCAGTTTGCTTCTGTTCTTTACTCCTCAAATTATTTACCTCAGTGCCCTCTTAGAAATGGAGCTCGTCCCCACCATGGAGATGAGAGGTTCATGGGAAGTCACTGCCCGTGGGAGGCTGGACTGGTACCCTGGGGATTTTTTCCAGTTGTAGTGGTGGTGGCTGCAGGTTTTGGGCAGCGATCCCCGGGGCCAAGTGGAGGGAGCTCCCACGGACCCCAGAGCCCCAGCTCAGCCGGGTCTGCCGCGGCCTCCAGCCCCAGCCAGCTGGGCTCTGTGCTGGCTGTTCCAAGTTACCTCAGCTCCACAGTGCTGGATCCTCCTCCTGTTTCAGGTTGGAAGCAGCTACGAACCCCACCACGAGTGACTCGTCCTACAGCGACCGTGCCTCCAGCCGCTCCAGTGCCTACAGCCGCAGGGAGAACCGGCTCGCCGCCCTCAGCAGCCGGGCAGAGGAGGAGAGCAACAGGGACTATAAGAAAGTAGGATTTTTTAAACGTATTGTTGTCACTGCACACACGGCAGAACCTGCCCGTTGCTGCAGAAACCGGCCCCAAGAATCAGTGGGAAGAAGGAGAAGACGTTTATTTTCATTTTCTCTGTTTCAAAGAATCCAGTGGTTTAGGTTGGAAGGGACCTCAAAGCTCATCCCATTCCACCCCCTGCCATGGGCAGGGACACCTTCCACTAGCCCAGGTTGCTCCAAGCCCCATCCAGCCTGGCCTTGGACACGTCCAGGGATGGGGCAGCCACAGCTTCTCTGGGCACCCTGTGCCAGGGCCTCACCACCCTGTGAGTAAAGAATTACCTAAATTAAAACTGTCCCTTTTTTTGCCTCTTGGCTGTGTTTAAACTCCCTGCAAAATTCAACAGCTGTGTTCTTATTTTTTATTCATGAATTATGGAAACATAAGTAAAGCATCCAAGTTGGTTTTGTTTTCCCTTCTCATCTCCTGATGCATGGGAGGAAAGTGAAGCCCTCAGCTTGGTGCTGAGGGCACGTGTCTGCTCAGAGCAGCGTGGTGGGATGGGGTTAATTAACCACAAGCAGCCTGGTTAATTGACCTCTTGTTTTGCATTTCAGTTATACGAGAGCGCCCTGTCTGAAAATCAAAAGCTGAAGTCAAAGCTGCAAGAAGCCCAGCTTGAGCTGGCTGATATCAAAGCAAAGTTGGAAAAAGCAGCCCAGGTAAGGAAAAGTCCAGGTCCTGACTGGAGAAACTGAGCACTGGCCATGACAAACCAACACTTGTTCCAGGATGGGAAAGGGAGGGAAGGTGCCATAGAGGAGACAGAAATAGGCGAGTAATTCTGTAAATCAACTTGTTGCATCCCAAGCAAGAGCATCTGTGGGCTGTCTTGGCCTTTGTGCAGCACCCTGTGAGTGCTCTCGGGTTTAATCACTTTCTATTTTTAATTTCCATAGCAGAAACAGGAGAAAACTTCTGACCGGTCCAGCATGCTGGAGATGGAGAAGAGGGTACGTGTCTCTGCTTTCTTCTGAGTCTCAGCCTGGGCCGCGCTTTGCTGTGCAGGGCAGTCATTCCTACAAGGGAAGCGTTAATTAAAAGATAAGTTGTATTTTTGTCTTGAGGAGCAGTGCACAGTGATAATTGTGTTCTGACCCTTGCAGGGCCTGAGACTCTGCTGCTGTCTTTGCACATCAGCTTCGTTCTGATTCCTCCCTTTCATTTTAAGCAGCTGCAGACCAACAGATTGTATCACACTAAGGAACTGTTGGTCCATTTTGCTTTCAAACATTCTTGATCCTTACAAATACAGACTGGTTTGGGGTGGTGGGGGAACAAGGCAACATCCTGGAAGGGCTACTCTCAATCCCTTCATCCCCCAGCCTGGGTTGATACGAAGGATTGCCCCAACCCAGGGACAGGACCTTGGACTTGGCCTTGTTGAAGTCGGGGCAACATGCTGCAGAACTTCTGTTGAATTTAGGATCACAACAGCCACAGCTTCTGAGAGTTAGAAAGTAAAAATGTGTCCAGCTGTTCTCAGTGAAGATGCATTAACTGTTTCCAGGATGGCTCATGCATTTTGCACTGATGAATCCCTGGATGAACTGTGCTGTGGGCAAAAAGTGACCCAGAGCTCATCATCCACAGCACACTCAGAAGCTGCCTTTTCCTCACTCTCCTGGCCTCGTGGCTTTGCATGGGGCAAAGGAGCAGGGCAGAGAGTGTAAATCTCGTTCTTGATGCATGTTCCCCACTTCCCCCTTCTCAGGGCATGTCCCTGGAGCAGTTCAAGCCCCTTCATGCTGGGAAAGTCACTGAAGGAGTCCAGATCTCCCCGCCTTGGCACAGGCTTAGCTGAGGCCACTCACATGGCAGAGTCTAATCCTTTTTCTAAAATGCACCGAAAGCAGTCAGCTTTGCAGCCCTGGATTATCTGGGAGAAACTAGATTTCCAGGCAGGGAATTTCCTTGTTCTGTTTCCTATTTGAGCGGCTCAGTGGCTTTTCTCGTTGCCACCTTTAGTGGAGTATAAGTAAATCCACGGCTTCACCTACAGAACTCAAAATCACAATACCTCAGCAGCTCCTGAGAACCGGGATCACTGAAACTGGGGGATAATTTCATTAGGGGTATGAATAGAGCTTGAGATCTGCCCAAACAGGCCCAGCTTGTATCCCTGCTGGTTTGCCACCTGCCCAGTCCCATCTGATCAGCTCCTCATTGTAACCTCTGCCTTGCTTTGGGATGCTCTTCAGGGAATGCTGCTACAGAAACACAAGGCTCTTACTTTTGTTTAAATGAAAATATACCATAAATTTTTCTTCTAAATCCTTGTGCCCCTCTTTGTTATGAATCCTTGTAAACAGGAGAAGCGAGCCCTGGAGCGGAAACTCTCTGAAATGGAGGAGGAAATGAAGGTAAGAAATAATCTTCACTGTGTCTATTCCATTTTTTATGCTTTGTATTCATGTCTTTGGGGATTGTCACCCAGGAGGAGGATGTTAAAGGTGTACCATGGGAAGGATCTCATTTTCCTTTCTGCAGTCAGAACTTGCTTTAATGGCCCTGTTCTCCAAACATGAAATGCTAATAAACTGTCCTGTACTTATTCATCTGATTGCTCCTATGTTTGATTTGTTCTGCTGTTTGATCCGAGAATGGTGAAAGCTGTTCTCCTTAAATGCCTTCCCAAACTAACCTTTTGTGGCATCGCTGAGTTCCAGTGTGCTGACCCCCTGTGCTCTGACTAGTCTGCAGCCCAAGTTAAGCCGCTGAGGTTCTCTCCGGATGGGTAAGAAGACAAAGCTGGCTTTTGAGCTCACGCACACCGGCCAGGACAAAACACAGAGTGGTTGTGTTCCTATACTCCCTTCCCAAAGCATGTCACTGGGAGGCCACGGCAGCCTGGGATAATTCCAGCAAAGAGGACTTTGCTTCCTGATGGGATGTGCAGCATGGCTTGCTGTCATGAGCCATGGCCACTGGTGCTCCGGCACGTTCTCGCTCCCGTGGCATGGATTCGAGGACGGTTCTGCCTGAGGGGAGCCCTTGCAGAGCCACGGCAGCATCTGGCTGCCCACACGCCCCTAAAGCCTCACCCCGGTTCGGCAGTGCTGCATCACCTTAGGCTGTATTTCAGTGCTCGTGTGCACAGAATGAGTGTCCCCTTTGCTCTGCCCCGTGTTTCCTTCCCTTTGAACATGAGCAGGTGGGACCAAGCTGCTCTCAGCAGGAAGGACCTACCTGAGAGCTCTCCTGGCATCATGCGCTGATGGAAAGGAGTTCCTGCCACCCTGGAGGAGGTTCCAACTCTGTCTATTTGGTGCTTCATGTTTCTACCAAGCACATAGCTTTGAAAGGACCATTGCCTTGTGCTGCATCTTCTGCTGCAATAAGTAGCACAATGATGTGGTGAATTCTTGCTGTAAAGGCTCTTAATCTCTCAGAGAGGAGAAAATAAGTGTGGATGTGTGAGCCAGGAGGAGAAAGAGAAAGGATTGAGTATGTCTAAATTCCAAACTCTTTGTTCAGTGAGCAGGTAGGAACCTTCAACTGCACAGAGACTTTCCTGTAATTACAGAAGTGTGGTCTTCAAGAGAAATACAGGCATGAAGAGTTTGTCCTTCAGCTCTGCAGATCACTGCAAACCTGCAGCTTCAGCCCATGGAGTAAGAAGACAAGGTGGTGGCCTCTAGTGGCCTCAGTTTGGAAACATTCTGCTCTGAGAAGCAATTAATGAGGGAAGGTGCCTGTAGGGAGTGTTGAACACAGCCAGAGCGCCTCCGGTTCAGGTAGTCTGAAGCTGCAGAGCCGTGGAAGCCAAGGTGGTGCAGAAGGAGAAGCGCTGCTGGAGGTTGGACGCGTTCTCACACTGTCCCGAGAGACATGAGCTGAAGGAACCTGTGGTTCAGCTGAAAATGAGCTTCAGGTCCTCGAGAGTGGTGCTGACTCTGCTCTCTGCCCTGTTCTTGCTGCATCGAACAACCAAAGTGGCCTTTTGTTAGTAAAACAAACAGACAAGAAATTGGAAAATCTCTCTTCTGAGGTGCTACTATATTTTCACTAGTTTTTGCAAAACCTCAAGCATGCGGTGAGTACCTGAGGGCACTGTGACATGTCTTGTTTGACAGCCACTCAAAAAAAAGGAGCATAAAATCTCTGAAGAAAGAAGCATTGAATTGGACCTTTCCAAAAGGAAAACTGTTGTGTCCGCTTTCATCATGCCTTGAAGTAGGAGAATCAGCCCTGCTGTGTTTGCCTGGAGTGAGATAACCTCTGCAGAGCATCCCTGTTAGTCCCTAGTGTGGGAGTTGAGCCAGGAAAGAATCTGTTAATTCTGGTTGGACTTTGATTCTTGCTCCTTGCGGTACCTGAGTAGCTGTGCGGAGCCAGAAGGAATAAGTAAGGAATTGTGAAGGACAATGCAAATCCACCAATTTCCTTTAATGTGGAGAGCAGCAAGTAGAAACAACCAAACCTGTCAGGTGTTTAGGTCTCAGGTTGGTTTTGGGAATTCTTCCCACTAGTCTTTGAATCCAGCAAGACTCAGGTCCGGCTGTTAGATCCAGGGGTATCTGTGTCCCATTGTGCACATTGGATGTCCTGGCCAGGGCTGTCCTCTCCTTGCAGCTGACTTCTGAGAAAGAGGAGGCAGAGGTGACAGAAATGCTTAGTACTTCAGGCTGTGATTGAGGCAATGAGCTTTGTTCCTGTCTGTAGTGTGACCCCTGCTACCAAAGCCATGGAGAAGTGAAGAGGAGCAAGACAGGCTTGGTAGCCTCAAGAACTCTGGTGGCAGAGCTGCTCCACAGAGCTACTCTTCAGACCTGCTCTTGCAAAGGTGACAGAGCAGTGCAGCATTCCCCTAAGTGACTGCACAATTCGACTGGAGATCCAGAGCCTTGGCTGAGGCAGGAGAAAGAAAATTAACATTTGCACTGAGCTGAATTCAATGCCAAGTGCCCGAGGTCCCAACTTAACACAGCAATTGTTCTTGAAGGTCACAGAAGCTCCTTTATTCCATAGCAGTGCTGCAGCTCCTGGCCTCAGCCATCATGCAGGCTCTGGGCGTTTTTATTTAGTGTTGCAGGCACAAAATCCATTAATTGAAGGCAGGTACAGAGAACTGAGAAACCTGCTTTTGCTAAGCCAAGTATCAAGCAGAGTGATAAGCAATCACAGCGGTATCATCCAGATCCTGCTCTTTGCCCTTGGCTTCAGTCCCAGCTTCCCAGCCTTTGCTGGGTTTGGTGCATAAACAGGAGCCTGGCCTACCTGCAGCACACACACGTTTTTACATAAATGATCCTTTCTGGGGGCTGTGCAGCGTGTGAAGGCTGAGTGACGGCTGATGGGACCATGCTCAGGGTCCGTGCTGTGCTGGTGTGGAAAAACAAAGGTGGTCTCTGAAATTATTACAGTCCTTTCCACCTCATGTAGCATGATGCCCCTACTATATATGTTAGATGCCTTCTGCCAGCTGTGAGCCCTGTGATAAAATAGAGGATCTTTATTATCTGTGTATCATAAAATCGTTAAATGCCCTGACTTGAAAAGGACCCACAGTCCAACCCCTGGCCCTGCTCAGACACCCCAACAATCCCACCCTGTACATCCCCGAGAGCGGTGTCCAAACGCTCCTGGAGCTCTGGCAGCCTTGGGGCTGTGCCCATTCCCTGGGGAGCCTGGGCAGTGCCCAGCACCCTCTGGGGGAAGAACCTTTCCCTGATCTCCAGCCTGAGCCTGCCCTGACACAGCTCCAGCCCTTCCCTGGGGTCCTGTCTCTGCTCAGAGAGCAGAGATTGAAGCTGTCCCTCAGGAGAAGCTGCAGCTCCCAGTGAGGTCTGACCTCAGGCTCCTCTTCTCCAGGGTGAACAGACCAAGTGTCCTCAACCGTTTCTGGTACCATCAAAAGAAGTGGCTGTTCCAGTACAGCTGTCTTCCAGCAGCTCCTGGTGTGATGTATCGCAGGACAGCCATGCCCTGTCCATCTGTCCTCACTCAGCACAGTGGCAGTCAGCAAAGCTTGGGCAGGCGAAGGGATGGATGGATGGATGGACAGACGGACGGATGGATGGATGGATGGATGGATGGATGGATGGATGGATGGATGGATGGACGGATGGATGGGATATAGTGAGCAGGGATCTCACTCCTGAGGTGTCACTGCAGCTTTCCTGCAGTTTGTTGGCTGTAGTTTTGTCTTGGGATCTGTTGATCTATCCAGTGTCAGAATTGTGTTGGTGTGTCCAAAGAGCTGCTCTGTAAGTCTGATGATCTCAGGGGCTCAAACCTCATCTCTTGCTGTCTCCCTGCCCTCCTGTCTTGCTTCCCTTGGTTTTGCAAAGCCTTTTGAAGAGGTGTCTTCATTCCTTCATGGAGAGGAAAGGTAGTGCTTTTGGGCAGCTAAGAACAGAGCTGATGGTTGAGGGGTGTACAAAGTACTGCAGTTTTGTACAGGAGGGATGCAGTGGATTCCTTGCCAGCTGCAGCCAGCTCTGCGTCATCACAGAATCCCAGACTGGTTTGGGTTGGAAAGAGCCCTTTTCGTCCCACCCTCTGCCATTGGCAGGGACACCTTCCACTATCCCAGGTTGCCCCAAGCCCTGTCCGACCTGGCCTTGGCCACTTCCAGGGATGGGACAGCCACAGCTGCTCTGGGCAACCTGAATAGTGCAGTTTGGGTGGATGGTCACTGTCTTTGTGTCACGGTAGATTTATTCATGGTGCTCCTTGTTCAGGACAGACAGCACCTCCCTTTCAGTGCTTCCTGCTAATGAAATGGCAGAAAGGATCCCCCTTCCCCGTAGACCTGTCCCTCTGTCTTCTGCCACTGCGAGCTCACAAGTAAAAGGACATGGGGAGGAATATGGTGCTTTGTGGGACTGCTTTGGTTTGGGACTGGGATTTTGTCACTCGAACTTACAACTTTTCTTGTGGATGTTTCCTGCCTGCCCCCGCCCAGTGTTGAGGCTCTCTCCACCATGCAGGATGGGTTCTTGCTCAGGAGAGGTTCTTGTGGCTCAGCTGCCCGACCTCTCAGGAGGAAGGAGGGGCAGGGATGCCACTCAGGAAGCAGCTCCGCAGCTCTCGGCATCTCCTGGCACCCGCAGTGGTGTAAATGTCCAGCACATGAATTCACTTCAGCATTAGTGGGAACAGTGTCATCCTTCTGGCACTGGGATGTCTGCATGGCTTGTACCATTTCCCTGTTCTGCTTCCTCATGGCTTTTCTGTTCCCTGCCTCCCATTGCTGCTGTACCTGTGCAAGCCCTAGTTTGTACCCATGTTCTGTTTGTACCTGTGCCCAGTTTGTACTTGTGCAAGCCCCAGTTTGTACCCATGCCCAGTTTGTACTCACACCCGGTTTGTACCCACACATGTCCAGTTTGTTCCTGTGCCAGCCCCAGCGTGGGGCTTGATCTCTGCCCTGTCCTGTGCCCCCCATTGCCTTTGTCACCAGGAATGCCCTCCTGGCATGTCCCCACTGTGGGAGATGCTCTCATTCAGACTCCTCTTCCTAAAATGAGAAGTTTAAAGTTCAGATTTGTCCCCTTTGAAGGTCAGAGACAAATTGAGCCCCATGACAAAGAAGAGTTGAATCTGGGCAGGGATGAGAAACGCCCCCCAAACCCCAGAGGTTTTGGCAAGACAGAGCCTGGGCAGACCCAGGAGCATCACTCAGGGATGAGGGACACAAGCAGACACGGTACCTGTCTTGGTGATCTGCCGTGGGACAGTGACACTTTCAGGTGCTTCAGTCTGTGCCTTTGGGGTCTCCCAGGAAGCTCCTATTGCTCTTTGCTCCACACAGCTGCTTTGGCTTTTACAGATACATGAAGAAAAGGAGTCTTAAAGAAATACTCAGTTTCCAGCAGTGCTTTCAGAGCCTTTGTAGGTGATAAGTCACTGGTGATAGGTCTCACAGCAGTTCCCAAGTCCCAGGAGTATCTGGGTAAACTAGAATATAATCCTGCTTTGTGGAGGGAAATCCCTGTATTTGACCTTTTTTAAGGCTTTGGGGGCCCCTGGAGAAAGGGTTGATTCCCAAAATATCCTTAGTGTGTTGTCAGGCTTTCCCCATCCAGCACTCACTGCTACTAATTTCTTTTACTGTCTTTTTTTCTTTCACTGCCTGTGGACTAAACTCCCATTTCTGTGCCCATTCATTTCTATGATGTTCTCTCTGTATTTCTCTGTCCACTCCTGTCACTCTCTGCAGAATCTCCACCAGCTCAAACAGATTCACACTCTGAGGCAAATGAATGAGCAACTGCTGGCTGAGAACAGGGCTCTGACCCGGGTCGTAGCCAGACTTTCCCTGCCCGCCAAGCCCTCGGAATCAGAGGAGCTGTAGCTGCTTTCCCTCCGGCTCATCTTGCCTCCCTCTTCCACTCTTCCAGGCAGGTCTCCGCTCCCTGGCCGGGCTCTTCCCGCTCGCGTCCTTGCTCTCCAGGGTGTCTGGTGAAGCTTGTGGCTCAAAAGCTTGTGGCAAAGGATCTCCGAATTCCAAGAGCATGGTGCTGCTGCCACGGCAGGGCTTTGCTGGAGCTCTGCTCACCCCGCTGGCTCTCGCTCTCCTTGGCGGATGCTGCTGCCCTTGCCAGCTTAGCATTGGGGAATGGCTTTGGGGTGGCTTGGCAGTGCCAGCAGCTCCTTGCCTGGTACTTTGCCTTGAAACAGACCCACAGGATGGTTTGCGTTGGAAGGGGCGTTAAAGCTCATCTTGTTCCACCCTACCATGGGCAGGGACACCTTCCACCAGCCCCGTCCAACCTGGCCTTGGACGCTTGAAAATAGGTGGCTTGTGCTACATGTCTGCTTATAATAGAATTCTTTTTTAATTGGACTTAGTTCAGGGAGAAGCTGGCACTCAGCAAAACAGATTATCCAAAGTCAGGATGAACAATGTCGGGAATTTTCAGGGATGTTGTGAAAAGCGAACATTTTACACAGAGAGGGTATTTTTAGAAAAACTACAAACTGAGCTGTCCTCAGCAGGTTTTCTTGGTCACTTGAACAAAAAGGAAAAGCTCCTTTCCTTACTTTAAACTGAAATTTTTGAGTCTGAGTCCACAGGCTCAGCAACCCCCCTTGCCTCCTGTGGACTGGCACAGGGCGGAGGATGCAGCAGGAGCCAGACCAGGAGCACTCTGTGTTTTTATCTTCTATTTTAAATCCAGGGCAGGATAATTAATGTTTGAAACCCAAGGATGAGTCTTCCCTAAGCTTTGCTCTCACACATCACAGTTAAAATACGTCTCTTCCTGATGCTTCATTGGTTCAATGCTAAAATGAAGCTGTAAATGCTCCTTTCTTGGGGCCCTACCTGTCTTTTGCAGGTTAGTAGGGATATTCGTATCCCTTCAGACACAGAAGTCGTGTGCTCTTGTGGGCTGGAAGTGGCACCACAGAATAAAAAATCTATTCTTAGCACAAAAATTATATCAAGGCTGATTAACCATAGAAACAAACTAGTCAGGGGAATTGTGGCTTCCCCTTTCCAGGAGTCTCAGCTCAAGCCCACATGTGTGTCACAAGGGCTGGGAGAGTCGGGTGTCGTGTTGTGTGCCCTGGATTGTGCAGATGGTCAGGTGAAATGATCTCACAGCCTTTCTGGTTTTAATCTGTGGAAGTATCCTCCAACCTGACCCTGCCTCGTTTCTCCTCATAAACCGTGAGTTTAAGTCGTTCTCCTTCCCCATACGCTTTGAGACCTGAGAGGGAAGATTGGGCAAAATAATTTCCAGACTCAAACTGGTGTTTCACAACCTGCAAGTCACCTCTCCCCTCCTCCCAGGACATGCCCATGTTATCACTGCCCTTCCATGCCCCCTCTGCTCTGTCTGGCTGAGGCTCATCCTTCCCTCCTCACTTACAGGTTTGCAGTTCCCTGCCAGTGCCCGAGCTGGGGGAGAGCCATGGTCTGTGAGCTCTGCTGATTTATTTTCAACTCTTTTAGTAGGTCTAACCCAGGATGTTGCTGGTATGTGTAAACTCTGCCTCAGTGGTGTCTGTGGACATCACAGCTGTGCAGTGATGTCACTGGTTTAAGCTCTGCCAGATGTACCACGCTCTGGCAGCAGTGCTTTTCAGTGAATCTCGTTTTCCCAGATCCAGGTGATTTCTGAGGAGCCGTGTTCTCCGGTGTCCCAGGTAACACAGCCCTGCTGCTCAGAGCAGCCTCCTGCCCAAACTCAGGTGGCACCGACACTGCATCGTGGTCAGCCCCGCCATTCCCTGGGGCTGGGCCACATCCCTGCTCACCATTCCTGTGAGGCATCTCTAAAGCTGCTGGAAACTTCCAGCCTTTCCAGCCTGTTCCCGTGGGGTTCACTTCACCTGACTTGAGGCTGCTCTGCTTCAAAGGGAGGAACGCCCTGGGCTCATACTGTGTAAGGCTGATGTGTAGCTTTCAGGAAGCCTCACTGGTCACTGGTGGGGCCGGGTTATGACCAGGACACGAGTCCAGAGGCACTTATTTCACAGGTACTTACACTCCTTCATTTTCAAATAAGTGACACAGGTCACACAAAGCCCCCGTGTGAGGCACAGCCCCGTCAGGCTCCAGCTGAGCCTTGGGACTGGGTGGTTCTCTCTGGCATCATTTCTGGGAACCTGTGACAGATTCTCTCTACCAAAGCAGTGTCAGGACTTCACACGCCCATTGTCACAGCAGTGGGCACTGCAGAGCCACCCGGGCCATGACAGGGGCCTGACAGGGACTGTCCGTCTCCCTGGGGTGGGTGATGGGGCTCTTGCAGGGCACTGGGAGGCACCAGTGTGGGTGGCAGGTGAGGCTCAGGAGGAAACAGGAGTGCAGAGACATCAAGGGCTCTGCTGTGTCTCTGAGCTCCTGATACTTTGTGATGGCGATGCCTCTTCTGTGGCCATGAGAAATGGCACAAGGAGCCATGAGTGCCGTTCTGGTGACAGCCCGGCCGTGGTGATGCACCTGTCACACCAGCACTGGGTCCAGGGAGACACACTCAGCATCACTGCCTGGAGCTCTGGCCAGCCCAGCACATGGATTTACCCTTTCCACAATATCCCACCATGCAGCACCAACCTCTCCTCCCTCTCTGGCAAAACCTCCCACCTGAAGCATCCACCAGCAGTGCCCACACGGATGGAGTTGGGTGTGTTGGGGCCACCATGGCCCAGCCGGGGAAGAAGAGAGTTGCTCTGGTGGGAGCTGGTACTGCCCCAGGAGCCGCCCACACTCAGAGCTGATGATCATGGAGGGACTGCAGGTGGAGAGGGGCAGAACATTGTGGTCAAAGCTGAAACCAGGTTAGGAGGAAGGAGAAGATTTAGTGCAGATTTTTAATTTGAGGGAATTCCTCCAAGATGCACCTTGGCAGAGAGAGGTCGTGGCTGAACTCTGCAGGTTCTGTGCGTGTGATCCCGCTCTGCCCTGGGTGCACTTGCAGGCTTGGGGCTGGTCACCCTGTGATCTGCTGGCACCCATGGTGGGCATGACCCCTTGTGTGTCACACCCCAGACAGGAGCAGGGGGTCTCCTTCTGGTGCCCAGCAGCTGGGAAAAGTCCACTGAAGGTCACTCACTGCAGCATGGAGAGAACAGGAAGTCAGCAGGGTTTATGCCAATGGGAAATGCTGGAAGGGTCCTGTTGAAGCTATTTCTTCTCTATTTCCAAAGTGCTTGGGCTTTTGTCTGTGTTGCAACCTCAGTTGAGCACCCAGGAGGTACCTCCAGTGTCAGTGTGTCCTACCAGTGCTCTGGCCTCGGCACTTGTGACTGTATTACACATCTGTGGGGTCCCAAGGAGATTCGGGGGTAGCCTAAAGAGATTTGGCAAGGTCCAGTCCTAAATGAAGATTCTAGACCTTTGGTTTCCCTTCTAGTGCTGGCAAAATGGAAAAAGCAAATCAGGAAGACCAGCTCTATTGTTGTCTGCTGAGCTGTATTTAGCCTCTGGGCACGGATTTGGGATGAAACAGCTCAGAAATGGTTCCTGCCCTGCTGGCCTGGTCCTGACCTGCTCCTGGGGCTGTGGCCTTGCTTCGCACCAGGGGCTCCCTGGCTCGAGGCTCCCTGGCTCAGTGCTGTGCTCAAGGCCCCTCTCACCCCTCACGCCTGGCAGCCAGCTTGTAAAAGCTCTGGAGATGCTGCAGAGCCATGGAAGTGTGCTGGGTGGAGGGGATGCAACGTCCCCTCTGGCCCTCGAGCCCCTCTGATCCCACCTTGTCTTTGTCTCTCTGCAGATTTTGACAGAGCTGAAGTCAGACAACCAAAGGCTGAAGGATGAGAATGGAGCCCTTATTCGTGTCATCAGCAAACTCTCCAAATAGGAATTCTGAGCAAAGGCAGGACAAGGAGGGGTGTCCTACACCAGCTGCCAACCCCACCACTGAGCCCTACCCCCTTCCTTCCCGTCACGTACAGCAAGCGTTTCAGCCGTGGGATCAATGTCACACCTGCCTTGCCCTGCCCTTTGCTGTACATTCCCTTTCTACCCCTATTTCTCCCCAACACACCCCCTGCCATTTTATTTTTTTTTTTAATTTATGCATGTTGTGGTGTCTCGGACATTTTATTCAAGGGAGAAATGTGAGGACTGGGTTTGAGCTGCCAAAACTTCTTCCAGAAGCTCAGTATTTGGTGTTGGACTCCGACCCGGAGTGGGAAGCTCCTACTGTAAAAAGTGACATCTGAAGAACTAATCCAGCAGCATATCCAAGCCCTTTACAGGTGGGAAATGTGAACATGAGCTGGGACTCTGAGGATGCACATCAGCCCACTGAGATGTGGGACTCTGGTTAAATGTGATGCTGTGAAAGCCACCAGAGCTCATGTTTGTCAGAGGCTGATGAGCTGTTTTGCACAGAGACCTTCTCCTCTTGTCCCAGTCGATTGAGTCTTTTATTTAAGGTATGATTTTGAACTGTTCCGTAACATCAAGGCTGACACTCTGTGTCAGACTCTTATCCCTCACCCTCCCTTTCCCCCACAGCCTGGGTGATCCTGTGTCGCGTGTCCTTCCAGGGCTCCTGTCTCTGTGGTTGGTAGCATCCAGTTGCCACCTGGACTCTTGTTCCTTGGGACAGGATATATCCCAGGCACTTGCCAAGCTTTCTGAAGGACAAACTTGAACCCCTACAGACCCTCTGCTGTTCTCACCTGCGAGTGAGCATGAATCACCTTGCAGGGAGCTGTGCCTATGCCAGAAACCAGGCTCCCCTTCCCAACAGCCATCTGGGACATTCTCCTGCTGCCTCCCTGAAGGCAGAGCCCCATAGCAGAGCCTGCTCTGTTGTTTCAGTTACTCCCTCTTCGGTTTGCAGCAGGATTTGTAGAGAGCAAATGCCAGCATCCTGTCCCACACACCTTGGAAAGGTCAGGGTGTGTCAGGGTCAGAGGGACAATGAGCTGCTGGTAACTGAATTGCCATAATGAAAGTCTTCCGACCTGTCAAAAACTTGTGATAAGCCTTGGCCTTGAAGGAAATCTCCAGAAAGACTCCTCTTTAATGTTACATGCACTCTGAACAGTTTGGAATTGTTCTCTCCATGGGCATTTAGACATTGGCTCCTCTCTCCATGCTGTAGGACGTCATCAGGTCTGTTGAGCTTCCCGTTAACAGACTCCTCTCAAACAATACCTTCCCTCTCAAAGACATCTTGCTGTATCCAAAACATTCTCCCATCTACATGCTGTCATATTTGTCCTTTCACCCCCCTGTCCTTGGACTCCCCAGACTCTGTCTGGCCAAGGGCAGCAGTTCTTGGTCACTGAACCTGGAGCTGGCCGTGGAGCAGCTCTGCTGGCTCTGGCTGAGGGGGCTCTCCACTGCCAGAGAGATGAGATACTTGAACATGAGCAGAATACTTGAGCTTGCTCAGCAGGGTAAAACTTATCTCTCTTGGGCAGTCCTCGGCTTTTTTGAACCTTTTGCTGGTTATTGCCTCAGAAAGCATCTTTCTTTTCCTTTCCCTAGGGTTTTCTCTCTTTTTTTTTTTTTTCCCCAAATTCTCCATTTTTCCCAATTCCCCTCCCTGTCCTGCCTGTTTCCACCTCTCTTGCTCTTCCTGGAGCTGCCAGTTTTCCCCAGGCAGCTCTGACCACAACTTGCTCTTCAGCTGGTGGAGCCGTTTGTGCAGCTGAGGCACCGTTTCTCCTGGTACACTGAGGCCCTTCCTCTGCTGCTGAGCTTTGGGAGGAAGAGACCAAAGCTGGTAAAGGCATCAGGGTTTCTGCAGAGCACTGCCTAAACCAGGCATCCTTTTTATATTCCTTGATTTTAACCCTGCTCTATTTAACGGCTTTAAGTCTTGAGATCCGGTCAATGCTTCCCCTGCACGCCGCTCCCTCTTGGTGCACTGTTTATGTGAGTACTTCTGCCGTTCTTGATGTTTTCTCTCTTGGCGACCCGCTCCTCGCTTCAGCCTCGGGCTCTGGCTCTGGTCAGGAGATTGGGGATCAGGAGCCCGGTCCCTTCTGTGCCACATGGAGGAGGAGACGCTCCCCAGCCGGGTGGGTGCTGGGCTGGCGCCTCAGGCCGCGCATCCCGGCACGATGAGGAGGAGAGTTCGGAATAAAGATCCTGTTCTTCTCATGGGCGGGTTCCTGGCAGCAGGAAGAAGCCTGGTGTCTGTTTTAGGGAGAGGGTTCTACCCGATCTGACAAACGCATCCCGCACTGATGTTTTGCCCCTTCCTACCAGGACACTCACTGTGCTTTTTCCTAAGGAACAGAGCGGGAAGCCTGTGGGAGGCTCGTTCTTCTGCGTGGCACCTTGCAAAGCCAAACCACTTCAGCTGAAGTGTCTGCTTAGCACTGGATTCTCCCGAGCCCTGGGCCCCCACAGCTCAGTGTCCCTGACCAGCCAAACCTGTGAGCGTCTCATGGTGATGGCGCAACTGCAAACCGAATTCTTGAGAATGGATTTTTTTTGTCTCACTTCATGCCTGACATAACCAGTGCACCGAGGAGGTGACGAACAGGACACCTCGTACCCTGTGCTTGGGGCAGGGTGCGGAGCAAGTAGGTTTTAAAATTGATCCCTCTTGGAACCAGAGCATTTGCCAGACGTGGTCTCCCTTGGGGAACACGAGCTTTTTTTTCTAAGCAATTGCTTGGGGTGAGTTAATTTTTATTGCTTGGGGTGAACCCACCTGTTGTGGCTGCGAGTTTAGTGATGGCTCTTTGTAAATAAACTCCTTGGAGAAGCAGGACTGGCTGACGAGATGGGGAGAGAATGTATTTTTATGCAACTTTTGAGTGGCCTTTCAAACCCTGAGATGAATGATTTGTTTTACTGGTTGTTGTTATATAGTATTATAAGTATTATGTGTTTGAAAGTTTGGGAATAATATTCACAGCTATGATGCTTGTAAACACAACAGTATTTATAAATGAATAAAATAAGAGTTGATAAAATAGAAGCTTTGACTTTGCTTCCATCTTTCTGGAATTGCAAGTTGTTTGAGCTAAAATTCCCTGTTTCTCCCGAAATTCTCATGGCATAACAGTATCCATCATCCATAAAAGCACAAATGCTCTGCAGCTACAACACAGGTGCCTTTTCAGGGGAAGGCGAAATGAAGGAACTGGGATTTACATGCCAAAAAGCACCCACCAGTGGGAAGGTGAACAGGAGAGGGTCTCATCTCCTCCTCGGCACCACACTGGGGATCAGGCCCATCTCCCACTCTGGTGGCAAGCCCTGTGTTTGCTCTCCTCAGAAGTTTGGTCAGCACAAAGTGTGGCACAGGCAGGAGATGGTGTCACATCTTTGTCTCAGGTGAGGCTGCTGGAACCGCCACATGTTTGGTCTTCGGAGGTGGTTGGTGCAGGTTGAGTTCTTCCCTTAGGGTTGGGGTTGGCCAGCATCCCTGTGGAGCAGGATGTGACTATATGAACCTGTGTTCTGGGGGCAAAGAATTCTGGGGAGACCTTTGATATTTCCCACCTGTGCCCCGTGTCTGGTCCAGCCTTGCTTGGATGGGGTTCAAGGCTGACCAGAGCACAAGTCAGAGGGAGCTGGAGGGCTCAGCCTGGAGAAAAGCAGGCTCAGGAGAGACCTTCTGGCTCTGCACAGCTCCCTGACAGGAGGGGCAGCCAGGGGGGCAAGGGGGAAGGTCAGGCTCTGCTCCCAGGGAACAAGGGACAGGACAAGAGGAAATGGCCTCAAGCTGTGCCAGGGCAAAGTTTCAGTTGGATATTGGGGAAAAGTTCTTCCCTGAAAAGGTTGTCAGGCAGTGGCACAGGCTGCCCGGGGTGGTGGTGAAGTCGCCATCCCTGGAAGTGTTCAAGTGGTGCGTGAATGTCACACTTGGGACACAGTTTAGTGGTAAACGTAGCAGTGCTGCGTTAACGGTTGAACTCTATGATCTCAGAGGGCCTTTCCAACCTAAATGATTTCATGATTCTGTGTTTCGGGGGACCTGGGCCCTTGTGAGGTTCCACCCACACCTCCATCCCTCCATCATCCCTGGGCTCACTGCCCTGGTTCCTGCCCCTCACCGCGGATGCCCCGTGAGCCCCAGCAGCAAGACCAGAAGGGAACCAGCTCCTTTCAGCTCGTTTCTTTAATAAGGAGACGGAGATCATTACAAAATAACCATCAAACAATCAGAGACGGAACAACAGAGTCCACACGAGGGGAAGGGGCATTAAAAGCAGCTTCCGCCGGAGCCGAGCGCTGCGGGACTGGGATGGGGCAGAGCGGGGTCGGCACTGCGGGTCCAGGAATGGCCGAACCTGCGACTCCCAAAGGAGCTGGCTCCTCCCTCCCAGTTCGGGAGAAAAAAAGGAAAAGGAACCCGAGCCTGTTGCCAAGACTCGGGTATTCAATTCCTTTTAACCCCAGGAGCATCTCCGTGGCACAGCTGGATTTGCTCCGCGGTGCTGCCAGGAGAGGGGAGTGCCAGCTCTCGTCCCCCGAAACAGAAACCACCGACTGGACATGGCAGAAATAACCCAAAGTACTCCAAAAAGCCTATTCACCACCGGCAGGTCGACCCCAAGATGTGTGCCCAGCGTTGTCCCGTCCCTTCGCCCGGCATGACAGCGGCACCCAAGGCCACCGAGGCGGTGGCCGGTGCGGCTCCCGGCAGCCTGAGCCCCACGAAACCGGGGGGACATGGACACATGGGGGGAAGGGGGTCACGGCTCACTGTGGGCCTGTCCCCGTGGGGTCCCGGTGCACCGTGCTCTAATATGGCTTCTAAAGTTGCTCTGACGGTGAAATGCACCAACGCGACACAGGACACCGAAGCCACGATGTTGCTGCTACCCGGCCATGGGGCAAACGCGACGAGATACAGGAACACGACACATATGGACGCCACGGCTGCGTCGGTGACAGCTCACCCTCCGCTGCCGGGCCGGGCTTGGCATGCTTTGCTTCTTGGCATTATTTTCTTCTTTTATATGATTTAGTTGGGGATTTTCATTTTATTTGGTGGGGAAAAAATCAGGGCGGTGGAGAGCTCTGGAGTGATGAGTTTTGGTGGTCGCCACCTCCCCCCTGGCGGGAGGCCGGAGATGGGGACGGCAGTGCCGGGGTGGTGGCAGCGCCGCCGGGCTGGGGCCATGCTGCTACTGCTACGTGGCTGCGTCACATGCACTGCTCGTGGTATATACAGCTATGTCTCCATTTATTTTACCTACACACAGCTAAGGGGGGGGGGTCAGAGGCAGCGCAGATGGCTTCAGTATGTTGGTTGGTTTTCCCTTTTTTATTAAAAAAAAAAAATTAAATAATGTATTAAAGTCACAGTCTTCCCCCTCTCCCAAGGCTTAGAGAGTCTGAATGGAAAGCAGACAGGTGGGATCTCCACTGCCGGCAAGACCCCGGCAGGGCGGAGGGGGTGCACGGGAGGGGGTGCATGTGGTGTGTGCAGGCGTGATGTGCAGGTGTGCAGGTGTGCACACCTCCACCTGCTTCCCTGGGAAGGCTGCGGGGCCATGCACGCTCGCTGGCTGCAAACAGTAGGATTTCAGTGCTCCTTCTAATACTTCCTCTTTTAACCCATTCCATGTAAGGCAAACGCCCCCCCACACCCCCCTTCGGTGCCTGGATGGACCCCAAAATGAGAGTGAGTCCTACCAGAGCTCCTGACCATGGGGCGTTGGCCCCCTTCCACCTCCCCATTGTTAAAAGCATCCCAAGACTTCTTCTCCCTTTGGCTACAGGAGCAGGGCAGGACCCCATCTGTTGACACTAACACATCCATTAGGAAAAGGGACTAATTAAATCTGGAGATGGCCCTGAGAGACCACTGGCTGGATGACCCCTGCAGACCCAGCGTGGCCCCAGTGCCACCTTCACCAGGGCATGGGCCAAGTGCAGCCGCAGTGGTGTGGAGGTGGTCATTAGAGGTCCCTGTCCAACATCCCCTTCCCACACTGCAGCTTGGCTAGCTGAGCCTCAAAACTCTCATGGATGGAGGTGTCCTCCCCTGAGGACCTGTCCCAGAGCTGCACAACCCTCCAGGGGCAGGGGCTGGTCCCCATGTCCATTTGAACCCCCTGAGCTGTGGCTGTCAGCAAGTTTCCCATCATCTCTCCACCTCCAGAGAGGGCTGGGATGCCCTTGGGAAGCCGGAGCTGTGGGAGCTGCCAAAGCATCCGACAGCACTGGGATGAGCTCAGTTTTGGCACTTTGTCCCTGGACCTGGGACACCCTGCACCACGGTCCCAGCCCAGGTGTTGAACCCCCAGAGCAGCGTCCCCAGTGCCAGCACATCCCTGGGGCTCTTCCCTTCGCTGCTGCGGTACCGGAACCCCCAGCACTGAGTCCTGGGAAGCCAAAGGGAGCAGAGCGTGAGGCTGCTGTGCAGCTGGAGCTGGGACAGGGACACGAGCTAACATCAGCGCTCCAGTACAGACTGGACTGAACTGGGCAGGGCTGCTGGACCCTCTCCCAGCTGCAGAGAACTGTGTTGGCTTTCCGACTCAGGGGCTCTTCTGGGACAGTGGGAGAAGTGGCCCAGAGAAGCTCTTAGCCACTGTCAGGGTCACAGATATGGCTTATACCCCCGAGGGGAGCAAGATGGGGTGGGCTCAACAGCCAATGCCCTGGTGGGGAGTAGCAGCTCATGGGGGTCGGGGGCTTTGGTCCCTTGTTGGCTCTGGACTTGCTCTTGCCATCCCCACCCGCAGCAGATGGTGGGGCTGGAACTCCCCATGGCCCCCCGGCTACCTTCAGGCTGGGGTGCCCACAGCGGGGCTGAGCTCTGGGACGTGCGATGGACAGTCTCTGGGGAGACACCTGGTACTGCTCTGGGGGGCTGCCCCCATCACATCTGGAGACCTCTCTTTGTAAACCTGCCTTGTGGAAGCATCTTGATCTACAGGATTCACCAAGCATGATGGGACACAGATGCAAATCATCCAGCGCTGCCCCTCTGGGGACAAAACAGAGGCAGTGGTGCTGGTGGTGATCCACACGGTGCTGCTGGTGCATCCACATTTCACTCTGTGTCTCCTTGGAGCAGCCCTCCCGAGGCTCCCTGTGCCCAGACTGGCCTCCACAGCTCCTGCTGCAACACAGAGGGCTTGGCACCCCACCACCACAAAGGGACCCATGACCCCTGCAAGCATCTCCTCAGAGTACCCAAACCTGGAGCTGGCCAGGGGCACTCAGCCTTCCTTGGGGAGGGACAGGGGGAGGCACCTGGGTCTCTTCAGAGGGTCTTCTGCACCATTTCTCTGTCTCACTGCTGGTCACGCCCTAACCAAGCACAGTGGGTCTGGTCATCTCACAGCATCAGGCTCCAGTATCACCTCCATGCAACGTTCCACGGTTCCCCACGTGATCCCAAGGGCAGGATGGCAGCAGCAGCACTGCAGGCTGGTGACACAGCTGCTGGGGAAGGTCCCAGGTGTGCCAGTGGCTTTGCACCAGAAAGGGATGGCGAGCAGAGGCAATGGGACATGCAGCAAAAGGGAACGATGCTGAAGAACAAAAAGAACCATCCATGTCTTTAACCTCTTCCCCTGGAAGCTATTGGGACTGCCTGGATACCCTTCCAGAGGCATCAAAGGGCATTTCAGCTCAAAACAGAACAGAAAACCAAAAGGAAGGTTGCAGAACTGAGGTATCAGTAGCTCTAGGTCGACTGTCCGCAGTGCCGCGCTGGCCGGCAGAGCTGCCTATTTGTTTTTCCCAAGAGCTGCATCTACTTCTTCCTCTGGCTTCAGCGAGTGCCACTGGGCAATGGGCCGCCGGGGATTGGCCAGCATGTCGGACCAGTGCCGAAGCTCCGTGCCGGTGGAGTTGCAGCCTGTGAAGATCTTGCCGATGGCTTCGTTCTTCCCCAGCTTGTCGTAGTCCAGCACTGTGATGACCACTTGCACTTTCTAAAGGAGGAAACCTTCTTTAGAGGGGTGGAAAGGCACAGTGGCCATGACAGCTCCATAGCCCCAGGGATCCCCTAAGGATGAGCCCCACTGTGGCCCATTTTGGGGCAGGGCCCCCTCCCTGCTTCCTTCATGTCCTTCCCCAAGGAGCCCAGAGCCCAGTGGGGGTCCAGCTCATCCTGATTCATCTGGGAAAGGTCACCAAGCTGGGCAAGAGCTGTGGGCTACTGGGCAGGAGGAAGGAGCATGTGCAGGGACTTGCACAGGACATGGAGGGGCAGAAGGCAGTGGCCAAGAGTCCAAAATGCCCCCAGGACCATCCTGTTATGCTTGGGGTGAGCACTGTAGAATCAGGAGCAGAGGAAAGCCCCATTTCAGCCATAATCTGGGTTGGGGGTTCATCTCCCAAGAGCACTGCCCAGCCTCCCACCTCTGCCCCCCATCAGCTGCCCTCAGCAAGAGCCCAGGCCCCAGATGGGACTGGAAGAATCTCCTGGGTGACCAGACCAGGGGCTCAGGCAGCTTCAGGACATCTCCCATCCCAGAGGAGTCATCAGACAAACCTGTATCTGCTCAAAGGGGATCTCAAAGCTGAAGGACTCATTGAAGTAGGGGTTCAGGGTCTTCTTCTTGACTGTGGTCTTCTTCTTCTTCAACCTCTTGCCATTCTGCAGCAGGTGGATCTTCACATAGGGATCTGGGGGTCAGGATGGGGCATTAGCCAGGGCTGAGGTGCCCTGGGAACACCACTGGCCTGGTCTCAGGAGACATCTCAACCCAGGCTGAGGGATAGACCGCCCTGAGTAAAGGTGGTCTGAGATTTGTGGACGGATGCCAAAGACAAAATAGTTGGGCTGGAGAGGATTTGTGAGAGCAACTGGCCAAGGGATGGAGCTCTTCTGCATTCAGCAGAACTGGGGAAGGGTCTGGAGACTCAGACATATGAGGAGAAGCTGAGGGAGCTGGAGGGCTCAGCCTGGAGAAACAGAGGTTAAGGGGGTCCTTCTCACTCTCCACAACTCCCTGACAGGAGGGGGCAGCCAGGGGGATCGGGCTCTGCTCCCAGGGAACAGGGACAGGACAAGAGGAAATGGCCTCAAGTTGAGACAGGGGAGGTTCAGGTTGGACATCAGGAGGAATTTGTTTGTGGAAAGGGTGGTCAGGCACTGGAACAGACCCGGGCAGTGCTGGAGTCCCCATCTTCGGAGCTGTCCAAGGAAGGCCTGGACGTGGCACTCAGTGCTCTAGTCTGGGTGACAAGGTGGGGATTAGGCACAGGCTGAACTTGATGATCCTGGAGGTCTTTTCCAACAGTAATGATTCTGAGATTCTATGCTGCAGGCCCCCTTGTAGGAGGGCTGGGGACAGTGGAGTGACAGCTGGCCTGCCAGGTGAGTGACATTGGGTGGATTCCGGCCTGTCCCCCCTGTTTCTGGAGCAGGAAAGCCCACAATAAAACTGAATCCTTCCAGCCATGCAAGTACTGCTCTTGTCGTGGTTAAAGCATGGCTGGAGAGAGCTGAGGAGCCCTGGGCACAGAGCTCAGCTCCAAGGTGGGGCTGGGAAGACACTTTGAGCACAAAACATGCTGTTGACCAAGGCCTCTGGCCCCCAGGTCAAGGAGGAGCAGGACCGGGAGCAAATGGCAGAGGAGCACTTTCACCACCCAGGTCCTGCAGCATCCTGGTCCTGCTCAAACCAGGGAGACCAAATTCGAAGTGTGCTTCCCAAGAATCAGGGACGCATCCCATGCCCATCTCCCCTCGCCCCCGCAGCCAGACCTTGGGCTGCCTCCAAGGCATGAGGAGGCACTGGGGGGTTTTTCCAAGCTCTGCCAGACAGATGGCCCCAGAGTCCTTCCCCCCAGAGGATGCTGAGAGCCCCCAGCAGGGTGGGGAGAGGCTGCCTCTGAGCAACACCCACCTGAGAGGCCCCCGACATCCATCTTCTTCAGATTCTTGGCTTCCAGGATGCAGACAGTGAGCTTCCCGGCCGTGGGCACGTACCGGAGGGAGATGCAGATATCTCCCAGCTTCTCTGGCTGCCAAGAAGAGCAAGGAGGAGAGGTCAAAGCCTTGCCAGTGCCTCAGACTGCAGTGTTTGGACACGATCACACAGGCAGGGCCCCCAAAAACCCTGCTCAGTCCAGGCGCAAGCTGGCATCCTGTGCACCAATGTGAGTTTGATCACCGGGTCCAGGACAAGCCAGGTCCAGCACAGCACTCAAGATGTTTTATAGTCTTCATTTTTTGTTATAAAAAATAAAAACATTTTTACACAGAGGAACTACACGTCAGATCCTGCCCAGCAATGACTGCCAGGACATTCATGGTATCCTGGTGGGACCCCACAGTGATGGTGACCCTGAGCACTGTGGGATGGCCCTGAAAGCAGAGCTCGCCCCATGGCCAGCCCCCATCTCAATCCCCCAGCCAGGGGTTCAGCTGGCTGCAGGCTGGCCCTCACCTCCTCCTTCTCGCCACTCTGCAGGTCCCGCCACTCCTCGATGGGCTGGCCCAGGTCCACTGTGTTCATGGGCACCTTCACTTCACCGATGATGTCGTGCTTGGAGAAGCGATCGAAGTCATAGATGGCCATCACCAGCGTCTTCCCACCCAGCTCCTGGTAGGGCACCTGCACAAAGGGACAATAGCCGGGCTGCAAGGGGCTCGGAGCACCCTGAGCCAGGACCACCCGCTCCTGGAAGGGAAGGTCAGCACACAGGATTGCTACAGCCAGGGGGAAGGATGGGAGTGGGAGACAAAGTCCTGTGTTATGGATGAAGGGGCTTACCTTGAAGGTGAAGGTCTCATTGAAGGCAGGGTTGAGGGTCTTCTTCTGCACTTTGGTCTCGTACTTTTTCTTCTTGTCAGGGAGAAGGAACACCTTGACGTAGGGGTCTGAGGTGCCACCCATGTCCAAAGCTGGCAGTTCAGCAGCTTGGAGGATCCCCACCGTGAGCTGGAAGGGCAGAGGAGTCCTCAGTGAGGCAGCCCAGCCATGCACTGCAGCTGCCAAGGGCTCATCTCCAGCCCAACACGGGGCAGCACTTCCTGTGGCACAGCACCCAGCTCCTCCTTTCCTCATGTGCCTCCCAGGTCCAGCACGGAGACCCATCCTCTCAACTCCCTGCCAGGGCAAACCCCGCTCCTCAGCTGAGCCCCAGCCCCTGCATCACCTGGTTTGCCTGGAAATCATAGTCCAGTGAGAACTGCAGCTTGCCCAGGTTCTCCGGCTCTTTCTCCTCTTCCTCACCTTCCCCCTCTGTCAGACCTGTCTCTGCATCATCGTCGTCCTGTTGGTCCTGGAATGGCAGCCGAGGTGTCCAGCTCAGCAGGACGGTCACAGCCCAGCAGCCCCGGCCCCACACCACTGGGGACCTCAGCACCCCAACCCTCCTGGCATCTCAACACCCAGGTTCTCTCCACCAGGGGAAAGGAGACCCACGTGCTGGGGACATGAAGCACCGACAGAGCAGGCTGGGGGTGGCACTGGCTGTGCCACAGCCGTGCGGCTGCCACGGAGCCCCCAGTGCCGGTCCAGCCAAGGTGACAGGGGGCTGCTGCGGTGCCAGCACCAGGGATTGACTCCAGTGGGAGGAGGTTTGGTGCTTGCAGGTGGTGGGCCCTGTGGCCCCCAGCCCTTGCTTGGAGGAGCGATACAGCCAGAGCTAAGGGCTTTTCAGGGCCATTTCCAGGCTTTGTAGGCTCAGAAATAGATTGTCCCCAGGAAATCCACCCTTCTTCCTGCCTCTCCAAGTGCAGTCCATGGAGTAGGAGTCCCAGCTCCTTACACCCTCTTTGATGAGTCTCCAGTCCCCCATCCCACCCTGGAAGCAGATGATGGAGAAGGAAGTGTCATGGTGACACTTACGTGGAGGGTGGGGTGTCCCAGAGCAGACAGGCAGCCAGGGTAGTAGGGCAGGAGGACAGCGAAGGCGTCGTGGGCAAAGAGAGACACGTTACACAGACACCGAGGGACTCGGTCAGGGCTTGTACCACCCCGTGGAGCCCCAGAGGACACAGCCCTCACTCTCCACTGGAGAATCCCACCCCACACCTCCCCCCTCTCCTGCTCCAAGCCCTGTCTGCATGCCCATGGTGCCCACACGGCTCTGAAGAGCAGGAACAGACATCCAAATTCTCCCACCCCCTCCAAACAGCTGTGGGTCAAGGCCATTGAAATGGCCAGGGTGGCCCCAAGCCTGTGGGTACCAAAGCACACCTCGGGCTGTCTGCCAGGATGAGGTACTAGCACCTGCCACTTCACCACGGACTTTTTTGGGATCCCAAACTGACAGTTGTTTCGGCCTGGTGGCCCTCCCCTCTCAGCTAAAGGCTCAGAGAAATGAGTGGGACCCACTCTGAGGGAGGTAGGAGACACAAGGGATTAAATCAACATTTCCCGGCTCAGGTGAAGCATTGGCAGGTCCAGACCAGCTTGAGCCTGGTCCATCTGGGCCACCAGACACTGGAAGAGGACAGTGCTGCTGTCTCAGGTCCTGGCTCCACTGTCCCACCCCAGGGTCCTGGTGGCTCCATCCCAATCTGCTGCCTGATCTACAAGTGCCCTGACATAGTCCATAACTCAGCCAGGGGGGCTGTTGGCCAAGCAGCCCAGGAGGACATCACCTGGTTGCCTGACTTCATGTCCTTCATGTTCATGGCGTTTTTCATGCCTTTGCCCTTCTCCTTCTTGTTCTTCTTCTTCTTGCAGCAGCACTTCTTGCAGATGCAGAAGCAACAGGTGAGGATGAGGAGTCCGGCCACCACCGCGATGGCGATGAGGGCCCAGGGTGGCACTGTGGGCAAAAGCCAGTGTCATGGTCAGCCCTGGAGCTCCCTCCCAGCCACCTGAAAACTTTGTTCCACAGGCTGTACTGGGACCAGTGTGGTGGGAGGGTCATCAGGAGGATAACACCTGGGAATGGAGATACTCACGGGGGATCTTGTTGAGCTCGTTCATGAACTTGTCCCTCAGCTTGGTGAACATGTCCTCCTTGCTCTCGCCCGGCCCCGCGGCCTCAGTGGAGTTCTCCATCGTGCTCATGGGCAGCGTGCTGGCCGTGGCCTCTGGGGCCATCATGGACGCTTGCTTGAACGTCATGGTGGGTCAGGGGCTCCCTGAAACACATCATCCCGGTGGTCACACAGGGCCCTCCTGCCCCCACCCGTCCCCAGTGTCCCCAGGACAGTGCCTGCACCAGGACACCTCATCCTCTGCTAGAGGGGCAGAGACTCAATGTCTGCGAGAGGTCACCTGGACACCTCACAAGCCGTGGGAAGCCCAGCTGGCCCCTGGGTTTCCTGGCCCTTGACATCTCCAAAGCCACTGGGAGCATCACCCAGCCTTGCATCAATGATGGTGCCAGCTCCAAGCCTCCTGGGGACAATGGGGACACTCCTGGGAGGATGTTCACCTGGCAAGGCCCTTTGGGATGAGGGGAGGGGGTTTGCATCCCCAGGAGAGAAGAACGAGGTCAGTCTGGACAAATCCAGCCCGCCCCATATCCTCCTGTTCTCAGGCAGGGACCCCAGGCATGGGGCACCCACAGGGACCCAGCGCTGGTGTGGCACCCTCAGGATTTGCTCCCAGCCCCAGGGGCAGCTTCCAAGTCTGAGAACAGGAACAACACACTGCTCTTCCTCCAGCCCCCAGGGAGCTTTGGCAGGGCATATTTTGAGGATGGATGGAAGCAGGGAAGAGCTGGCTCTACAGAGCAGAGGCGGGTTCAGTGTGTAGGTCAGCGGATCAACTCACATGTCACAGTACCATGTCCTGAGTGCCACACCTCCCGGCCACACAGCGCTCCCCTGGCCAGCCCTGCTCCTCCATGGAGCCAGGGAAGGTGCTCAGGTCACAGCCAGGGCTGCAGCACAGTCCAACCTGCTCAGCACCCCCTCCTCAGCCCGCTGAGGATGGGCGCAGCCATTGTCTTGCAAATGTGGCTTTGACTCCTGCAAGCAAACCTGGCACAAAGTGCGCCCACAACCCAGCTCCAGCTCCAAAGTGCCTCCACAACCCCATCAGAAAGCAGCTTGCAAGAGAAGACCAAAACAGGGAAGAATGCGAGGGAATGCATAGTGCCAGTGGGGTTAAGGAGAACACCAGGCTCTCCAGCAGGAAAAGCAAAGAGACGAGCAGGATCACAGATAACCCAGAAAGGAGTTTCTGGGGGCAGGTGAGCTGTGGCTTGATTGCACCCCCTTCCCTGTATCTCTTCTTCCCTCCTCACCCTCAAGAAGCCTCCATGGCCAAAGCATCGTCCTCCAGGGCCAGGCACTACTCTGCCCTTCCTGCAGCACTGGGAAAGGAGTGCTCTCACCTGACAAAATCCAGCCAGAGAGACCTGGGGGTGTTGCTGCCTCAAACTGACACTGCAATGTGTCTCAGGCCACCTCACAGGTGAATCAAGCACTGAGTTACCCAGAGTGTGGCTCCACACCTGGACATCTTCTTCCTGCACCACTGCTCTCAGGGGACTATGGTGTGGGGGTCTGGGGGGGCTCCCATGAGGCAGAGGCAGTCCTTCACACAACAAAATGAGGTGACTATGTGACTCCCACCCAGACAAGGTCCCTGCTGCAAGCACGGGCTTTGCCACCCAACAGCTTGGCCACAGCCACGTTCCACCCCACCGAGGGGCTGTCACCACCACAAACACCAGCATCAGCATCACCTAGCCCTGAAACCTGGCACTGGGGGGCTGGAGCAGGATGCTGGAGGTCCCCCACAACCCCCACATCCTGCTTGGGATGAACCAGGAGCTGCTGCATTTAACCCCTACCCAGCTGAGGGTTATTTGATCTCAAGAGCCTCAAAGGTTCCCCAAAGCTTCCAGCAGCTGAAGAGACCTGGATGTATGTCTGGGTCTGTCCCCACCACTTGAGGGGTTTGTCCCCATCACTGCCCATGTGCACCAGGGTGAGTGGGAGGAGAGCCAGGATCTGGAGACCAACGGCTGCTGGGGGTAACCTCTGAGTGCTGGATCCTGCCACCTTGGTCTGAGCCAGGGGTCCTGGCTCTGCCCTGCACCCACGGACAAAGGGTGCGGGGTCCAGGCTGCTGACACTCTGCAAGCTCCCCAGAGAGCAGGAGGTGGGGGACCCCAGGGTTGCACTCCACCACAACACACCCCAGGGCACCCGCTCTGCACCCACACCTGCCACACAAGCTGGGCAGCACCCTGAAGGGGCACCTGGATGAGCCGCCTCTCCTCTCAGTCCTTGGGCGCCCAGCCCAGCACTGCCTGGGGGGCAGGCGAGCCCCGCTGCGATCGCGGCGATGCTGCGATGGTCGCGATGCTGCTCCTGCATCACGGAGCCACCATCCCCAGGGACAGCGGGCACCGCTCAGCACCCGCAGCCGGGCACGCCCTGCAGCCCACGGGCGCGCACAGGTGTGCACGGGCAGGGCGACAGGTGCCGGGGGTGTGTCTGTGCACCTGTGAGCGTGCAGGGGTGGGCGTCAGCGTGCAAGGGCTACTGCATGTGCACGAGGTGCTTGAGCACTGGGGGTGTTTGTGCGTGTCTGTGCACGTGTGGAAACGGAGGTGCAAGCTCGTCCCTGTACTTGTGCAAGCACGCGTGCATGGGATATGCAGATGTGCAAAGGCGCGAATGCTTGTGCAAGATGTGTGCACAGGGTACGAATGCGTGTGTGTGTGTAAACGTGTAAACGTGCACAGGGTATGTAAATGCTCCTGCACGGGCTGTGTGTGTGAATGCTCGTGCCCGGCGGTGTGCCCGTGGCCGTGCACACTTGTGAGCACACCTGCCCAAGGACGTGCGTGAACACTTGTGCACAGGCAGGGTGTGCC
>VWPU01012971.1:0-27692 GCA_013398955.1 Callaeas wilsoni | reverse complement strand
CCGGCCGGGCCGGGGTCCCGCGGCGCCCCGGGGGTGTCCCCTCGGCCTGGGGTGGGGGGGGATCGCGGCCGGAGCCGCTCGCAGCCGAGGTAACCCCGGCCGGCGCTTTTTGCGCTGCCGCGGAGGAGCCGGGAATGGATTAATCCCTGAAGGAGCAGCCGCGGATGCCCCGGAGTTGTGTTGGATGTTGTGGCACGGAGCGGTGACGCTGTTGGGGGAATTAACTGGGAGGCAGGAGAGAAGCAGAAGGAGCCGGTGTGGTTGGGAATTGCCCGGTGTTGTGCTGTCCGCAGATGTTTCCGAGGGTGTTCTGTGCGCTTGGGGTTGCTTCAGAGGTTGTAGGCGAAGCTTGGCTCTATGCAAATACGGAGAAAGAAAAGGAAAACACTTCCCCGGGCTACGATATCGTTTCGTCCCCAAAACTGAAGATTTGTTAGAGATTGAGGAAAACGTTCTTAACTTTTTCAGCACGGATAAAAACCTCTCCCTGGAGACGCGGAGAGCTGCCCTGGTTTGGGGCTGGAGGTGCTTTGGGATGTCCTTCGCTGGGGCAGAGGGATGGTGCAGTACAGACTGAGTCCCTCATGGGTTCCAGGGAAAGGGAGGAAGATGGTTTTGTTAGATTAAAGTGTTCAAGTTCGTTGCAGTTTGACTTTATGTAATGGTGTTAAGGTGTTTTTTTTTAGTTTTCCATCCGTGCTGTGATTGGCAGTTTCATTGATGTGCAGTTATTTTTGTCATAACCTGTGTAAGAAATGGTATTAATAGAAAAATCTGAGTAAATTCAGCTGCTATCGAAGCAGGTGATGTTGAGGATCTCGCCGTGTTCATATTGGAGAGAGCTTTAGAATTCCTTTCTGCTCGTTCTGGAAAGGATTCTCTGCAGTGCAAGGTTTGAACTCGGGCTGTGGTGCTGCAGAACCCAAAATAAAGCGTGTGATAAACACACAACTTCCCCACATCGTGGGCCGGGGAGGCGCAGTGTGAGGTCCAAGGTCTGCCTCTGGATTTCAAAGTGCGCCTGGGTTTGTGCCGTGGTTCCCCAGGGTTCCTCAACAGCTCTGGTTCTCTTTGATCTTGATTTGTTCTCCTTTCACCTGCGGGTTCAGGTGTTGCATTTCCAACCCTTGAACGTCCCCACCTATGGACTAACGTAGGCTGAAGTTTGTTTTCCTTTAGCTTCACTTCCTTTGGAAGCTCCTTTGACTTCCAGCAGCCTGACTTGTTATGAAAAGACGGTTCTCTTCATTCTGCTGTGGCTTAGGGAGGTTTGAGGGTTATTTCATTTACTTTGGGACACCCAAAGCTGAGATGTTCTTGGCACAGCTGTTAATCCCAGCCGGGCAGCTCAGTGTGGGGGATAATTTGTGTGTCACTAAACTGGGTGACAGAGCCTTAAATCAAGAAGCCTCTGAAACCCTGATGTGCTGTTCCACACCTCTAAAACCTTTTCACTGAGAAATCCCCAAAGTTTTGATGTTAAAGGTGACACAGAGGTTAAAATACCCAGTGAAGACAGCGTCTTGTGGCTTCAAACTGGATTTCACGCAGCAATGTTTATTTTGGTGAGTGTGGAAAGGCTGCCTCGTGAGAGGTTTGCTCTGGATGGGCTCAGGAGCCAGATTAGCTCTGCCTTAAATATGCAGCATCCACCTGGCCACAGGAGCAAATGCAGAAGCTATTGAATATCCATCTGTGAATCAGAATAGATGCACAGTTTGTGCCGAGGATTGCCAAGGGTCACCTCTCAGTAAGAGAGTTCTGGCTCATCACGGGAACGACAGGTTTGATGAGGAAAAGGGGTGTGATGTGATTTCAGTTAACTGGCAGGAGAGAGGCCGGAGCAGTGGAGCAGCCCCTGCCTTCCCTTGGCACGTGAGGGGCAGCAGAGCCAGGTTTGGTGGGGAAGGAGGAATTTTTGAGGGAGGGGTCGTGTCCCAGTCTAAAACTGCTTGTTCTTAATTGTGTAACAACACGAGGATCAATCTGGAAATTGTAACTCCAGGCTCAAAAAGGAGAAAATGGTCTGGAGATGGGTTTTCTGCAGCTGAGGTTTCACTGGATAGTGGGATATCCCCCTAGGAAATATTGATGCTTCACAGTTGTGTCTTCAAAACCAGTCTGCTGGAAGGGTGGTGGTACTCCAAGGGGACAGGTTTGCTCTGCCTGAGGGATGGATGGTGTGAACAAGAGTTTCCCACTTTGCTGGAGTGTGAGTGTTTAGTTTCTAACCTCCTGCCTGTTAAAAGTCATTGAAAGTCTCCCAAAGACACACCAAATTAATTTCTACTTTTCCTGCTGAAGCACTGGAGCTGCATTGCCAGCAAAGAGCTGTTGCTGCAGAATCCTCTCTATTATGGGTCTCTTTTGTTGCTGTAATGATCTGTGTGGAGTAATTACAAAAGCTTGTTTGTTTGAATGACTAAAACCAGTACAACGAGATGAATCCTTCATCCCTGAAATGACACGTTTCCTGAATGTTTGGCTTAGGAGGAACTGCACAGGGAAAATGTGGTTTGTGCTGCTGGTGTGCCAGCAGATGCTCCGGGGTAAAACTGGAGGTGGCTTTCCAGAATGGCCCTGTGTTCTGGTGTGATTTTGTGTGTGCTCTTCCTCCGCAGATTATCTCGATAATGGCAATAATAAAATGGCAATCCAGCAAGCAGATAAACTGCTCAAAAAGCACAAGGACCTTCACTGTGCCAAGGTGAGTGGGACTGGGGACGCTGAGGCTCGGGTTGTTCCACTGTCCCTTTCTCTGGGAGCTTCCACAGTGATTTCTGAGCCCTCTGGAATATCTCTGTTCCAGCTCACCTGGGTCTTGTTTGCCTGAACACTCGTACAGAGCCCCTGGTAGGGACTGGAGTGTTGGTTCCACCTGAGCTGACTGTCAGCACCACTCCAGGTGACCCTGGCACGTGGGCTGGGCCTTAAAAATGCCTCCTGGGGGCCTGGGGTTCTGTAGGAGTTTGGATCAAAGCATCTCCTTGGGAGGAATAACCTGAGGAGAACATAGAGAGGTGAACAGGTGTCCCAGAGAAGCTGTGGATGCCCCATCCCTGGAATTGTTCGGGGCCAGGTTGGAGCAATGTGGTCTCTGCCTGTGGCAGAGGGTGGAGCTGGATGATTTTAAGGTCCCTTCCCACCCAGACTATTCCAGGATTCCATGATTTTGGAGGCATTTGCTCTTCTGCTTGTTCTCCACCCTCCTTGCAGTGCCCTTGTTGAGGGAAGGGGGTTCTGTCCCTCCCTTTCCCGAACGTGTGACTCTCTTTCTGCTTTTCTCATTTCCCTGGGGTTTTCCCTCTGCACTTCACACCACTTCTACATTTTGAAAGCTTCCCAAGCTGCAGCGAGTGCCGTTGACCTGAATCTCATTTGTGTCACTTCTCTCTGGCCAGTTAGTGAGAGAAAACTGAGGCACATGGGCAGGACAGGTCAGTTTGCAGCCTCCAGGTCGAGAAAACCGCATGGCGATGCCTCGGGACAACCTCAGCATTTACTAAAGAAGTCAAAGCCCTCCTTTGATGCTGTTGCACTTGGGAGTTTTCCTCTCCAGCCATGTGGATTAGAAGGTTGAGAAAACCTGGAGTTCTGCAGAGGGGATGAGGTGGTTGGGCTGTTCCCAGCAGGAGTGGGAGGGTTTCCAGTTGCAGACTGGGTCTCTGAGCTGCCTGTGTTGTATCCACAGGTGCTGAAGGCCATTGGCTTGCAGAGGACTGGCAAGCAGGACGAAGCCTATGCCCTGGCACAAGAAGTAGCAGCACTTGAACCCACCGATGATAATTCCTTGCAAGCACTGACCATTCTCTACCGGGAAATGCACAGACGTGAGTTTGTTCCTCTCCCAAAAATCTCTATTTGTGTTCTTCCAGAAGGTTGTGTGACCCAGTTTGGTGAGAAACGTGCAAAATCCAGGGTTTGTGTGTGTGAGAGACTGCTAGGAGACTCAGAATTGAAGTGATGCCTGTTGTAATGCCTGTAAAGCTGTAGTGATCTTCATAAAGCAGAAAAATCCTCCTTCAGGCTCCTCATGAACGTGATTGTGTGGCAGGTCCCAAATGAAGCGTGTTGACAGTGACCCAGCAGCCTGGGAGTTCACTTTTGTTAACGAAACTGCTGGAATTCCTTGTCAGGAGAGCGACAGAGATGACAAATCCCACAGGGTGTGATGCAGTCGAAGGGTTCAGGCCTTAGGAAACTGGGGAGAAACAGGGGGAAATCCTGACCTCCCAGTTTGGCCACACCAGCTTTGTCAGGGTCCTCGTAGTGATTTGTGTTCTCAGAATGCTCAATCATCAGTGTTGGAGCGATGGAGTGAAGTTTGGTGTGCTTTTCTGAAAGGTGCCAGACCTTCTGTCCTGCTTTTCTGCAGCCTGAACGGTTGTTGTTTCTGGCAGCTTCTTGGGGAGGGTGCTGTGGTGGTACCAGTGTTTATTGTGGAGTTTGGTGAGTGGTACCACCAAAATTTATTGTTGAACTTCTGGAGAAATGATCAACAGCTTCAGAAAAGGGTGTTTGCATCAGTCTGCAAAAGAGCAGTGCTTGTGTTCTCCCAGTTTATTTCTTTATGTGTGTGTGTGTGGAGTTAAAGCATCATTTGTTGAGTAATACCAAAACTTTCTGTGTATTTTTGACTTCAGCATAAACCCCTGTGAAGGACAGGAGCCTCTCTGTGATGGTTAACAGCTTCCATTAAGCTGAGCTTTGTAACTTTTAGGTCTGTAACTCAGGAACTGGTGGGTGTGAGGCACTTCCACTTTTGGTCCTGCAAGAAAAATGTAATTAGATGTTTTCTGTATCTGTGTGAGGGATGTATAAACTGTGTGAAAGACAAGTTACTTCTCTGTTCCTACTCTGAGCTACAATTGTTGGTGTAAAAAAAAAGAATATGGAAGGATGAAAATGTGAGAAAGTTTTGCGTGTTATACTGTCAGAAGTATTTTGTCATGATAGATCTGTTATTAAAAAGCATAGTGTGAAATAATTGTTTAGAGTGCTGATATAGGCAGTTGGGAAATAACAGGATGTGATTAATATGAGTAAACCTGTGATAAGAATAATTAATTTGCTGTTAGGCTCTGACAGTGTTTGTTTTGATACATAATTCACATGGAGCAGCCATTCTGCCAGCAGGAGAAACCTTCATTCAGTTTAATGCTCAAAAATAGACAAACTTACTTTAAAAACAGACCTAAAATTCGTCTGAAAAGTTTAGTTGCTGCTGTTGAACTCTGTTTTGGTTTCAGTCTGTTTCGAGGTTTGTTTGCAGTTTTTCAAGCATTTTCTCTGGTGCCTGGGGGACAGAGCATCATTTCTGGGGCTGATAAGTGCCACTGGTTGCTGTTCAGAGCATCCCTGGTGCTCTTTAGGGAGTTGTTCTTTAAAATATTCCCAAGTTGGTCTTAACTCCAGCATCTGGTTTTGGTTTAGCCGAGCTGGTGACTAAACTTTACGAGGCAGCTGTGAAGAAGGTCCCCAACAGTGAAGAGTATCACTCCCACCTCTTCATGGCCTATGCCAGGGTTGGAGAATACAAGAAGATGCAACAGGTATGACCAACAATTTGTGTTCTGACTGGTTCAAAGTGTATTTTTGTCTATCTCTTACTCTGATTTACGTGTTATATTATGAGTAATCTTCCAGAAAAGCTGAGCTGGGTTAATGCAGAAGTTAAACTCTTGGTTGGTTTTTACAGAGAGGCTTAAACCTCGTTTTTTTGGAGGTGGGTTGTCTGAAGACAGAAGTTTTCCTGAAAGCTGTGCCTTTTACTGGTCTGGGGTTTTGTGCTGACAGTACAAAACAAAGGAATTCTGGAATGGACACATCTAGGAAGAGCTGCTGATCCATGTTTTCCCACTTGAGTCCGTCCTTGGTTCTCTGTTAACTTTAGGAGGATAAATCCTCCCCGTGCTCTTGCTTGAGCATCTAAACTATGACTTGTGTTGATGCCATTCAGTGAAGAGAAACTAAAAAGCCCTTGAAATGCCCCTCTCAGCTGGCAGCACAGGGTCACACTGGTTGGTTTTGTTTTCATCCCCTCCAAACGAGGTGCCTGGAGAAAATGGAAGATGATTTTCAAGGTCTACTGCTCACTCTTCTGTGTAAAAAAGCACAGAGGGCCAAGAAATAAGTGCTAAACTCCCTCTTGTTCCTGCTGTGACTTGAATTTTTGCACAGATTTGGCTAAAATAGCTAAAAGGAGTTATTGGTGTACCTGAAATGAGAAACCTCATGATACAACCCCAATTCCAGATGTGACTGATCACCATCACGGGGAAAATGCCACAGATAATAATTAACATTTATGGGACTTTGTGTATGTTTGAGCTGTCATAAAAATGTGGATCCCACTAAATTATCGTTTTCAATATCCATTGAATCAAATCATCATTGTCAATATCACATTGTCAGAGTGGGATGTTGGCCTGTGCTTTTGGATTTAGGGATGCAAAGAGTGTGTGGAGGGTGACTGATGAGGGAATGAAAATAAACCCCAGTGTCCTGTGCTCTGGGATATTCCAGCTGAAAATCCTGGAAAATGCCAGCTGCAGTCAGGGAATTGGCACAGAAGTCCAGCTGTGGTGGTGTAGAGCATTATGTGTAGTTTCTTAAAATTAATCACGGATTTCTGTAGGGCTGGAAGTGTTGTCCTTTGTTACATACAGGCACTGTGATGGGAATAGCTGTTAATGCGTTAGGGAAAGTCATGAATTCTTAGACTCTGCTTTTGATTCAACCAAGTTTTCTGCTCGACCTTTGCTCCCCCTGCTTTGCACATGGAGGTGACCCCAAATTTAGGGGTTTTAGTGGGTGTGAAGCAAGCGTTGAAGGGCGGTTGGTTCCTTGAGGCAGGCGTGGGTTTGCCGTGTCCTTCAGCACTGGAGAGATCCCCTCACTCCCAAATTAAAAATCTGCTTCCTCCTGGAGTTACCACTTCCAGTTAAAGCTGTCATCTGTGTGGGCAGCCAGTGCTCGCTGCTGTTCCTGGTCAGACCTGCACAAAGTCCTTGGAAACATTTCCACAGGGTTTTCCTCAGGGATCCTTGTTAGGAGGGAAGAGCTCCCGAGTGGGGAAAAGCCCTGCCATGTGCAAATCCCGGGTGTTGTCTGCTCCCATCGTTGCTGCCCATCACCAGAGCTTGGAAACCAATCTATTTCAGGAATGGTGAAACCTGTGTCTTCTGTTTTTCAGGCTGGAATGGCACTTTATAAGATTGTTCCCAAAAATCCGTATTATTTTTGGTCCGTGATGAGCCTGATCATGCAGGTGTGTGCAGTGTTGGGTTTGACTGTTGCTGCAGAGGCAGTGCTGGTGCAGAAATAGGGAAAACATTAGGGATGATTTTGGGTAAAATGTGTTTGAGCTGTTTCTGTGTGATGCTGGGAGAAGGGCTGAGACCTCCCTAAGCAGCACTGTTGTTGTGGTCCAAAATAAATGCTGAGGTGTTTTTATAATCCAATTTAACTGGTGCCTTACCACCTTTATACAACTTGAATTATTCTCTCCTCTGCACTCATATCCACCTCTCCTTTTGGCAGGGAGATAATGAATAAACCCCCAGCTATCTGCAGTTTCTCAGTCGGAGTTGTTCCTCTCTAACGAGGTTATAAAAGCTCTTGGAGGGAATAAATGAGAGCTCTGGAATTAGCAGCAAGTCTGCAGGAATAGGCACAGATCAGCTGTGCTGCTGCTGGTTGAGGCAGCACATCTGGGCACTAATCAGACACAAAATCGAACAAAAATAAGCTTGGAGGGTTTTAATCACATTCTCTAAAATCCTGTGCCGTGTAAAACACAAAAGTGTTGTGGCTCCGTGTTTTTGCCACGAGGTTTGTGTGCTCAGACATGCAGGGCTCTGCTTGATCTGATCAAAAATGAGCTTTTCTGTGTAGCACCAATTTTATTGCTGCCTTTTCCCAGAGCAGTTGCACTCTCAGGATGGCTCCAACAGGTGGCTGGGGGGAACTGGGTTGTTTTTTTTTCCCCTCTCTTCCAAAGTGAAAGAGCAGTGGGTGGGACACCACAGAAAGTTGCTGAGCTGTTGCAATAATCCCTCTCTTCCTCAGTCCATCTCAGCACAGGATGAAAACCTCTCCAAGACGATGTTCTTGCCACTTGCTGAGAGAATGGTGGAAAAAATGGTGAAAGAGGATAAGATTGAAGCTGAGGCTGAAGTAAGGCTTGGTTTGAACTTTGTTGAGACCAGGAATGTGCTGTTAACGCTTGATTACCTTGGAAAACTTAAAATAATCAACAGTGTTCTGGAATTAAATGTGAATGTAGGGGACAGAAGGAAAACCAAAAGCAGGGGGTGAGGAGGGCCTGGGAATCCTGTGGCTGAGGCAGTTTTTTGGTGTTTGATTTGACTGATGAAGTGCTTTGCTCTCTGGGAGGCCCCAAGAAGAAGGACTAAGAATGGAAAAAAAGACCTGAATTAGAGTGTTGCATCCTTTGGGATACTAAAGATAGCCTGGTATCCCCTGTTTTCTCTTTTGGCACACCTGGGCATGATTTTCCTGGCAAATTTCATTGCAGTCTAATCTTTCTTTCAAGGTGGAACTGTACTACATGATCCTGGAACGTTTGGAGAAGTACAAGGAAGCCTTAGATGTTGTGAGGGGAAAACTTGGAGGTAATTTATTCTTTAATAAATCAGAGTTGTGTGGAGAGTACAGCGGTTCCCCTTTGCTTCAGACTTGTCCGCTGTTTCGAAAAAAATAATAATTTTAGGAAGCCTGACTTAGCACCATTTTTAACTTCAGTGTAAACTCTGGAGCTGTTTGTGCAACTTGATTTTACCCACTTTGTTTGTGGCATTTAAACTCTATTCAGTGCCAAACTTTGCAGTGGCAAATTGGGATCGTGTTCTTGGTTGTAGCTGCCATCTTCACAGATGAAAAGTCTTCAATATCTGCATTTTAGAGGAGTTTAACTGAAGATTAAAATGCAGTTGGGATTGGGATGTGAAGGTTTCCATGGGAAATGTTTCTATCCTCTGAGGGCCTCCCTGCTGCTGTGTTACCCTGGGGGTTTGGTGCTGGGCTGGAATAAGGAGGTTTATGCAGGGAGTGGGGAAGAAATGCAGGGATGAGCTGAGCTTTCCGTGGTTTTTTGCTGCAGAGAAGCTGACCAGTGAGCTCCAGAGCCGGGAGAACAAGTGCATGGCCATGTACAAGAAGCTGCACAGGTGGCCCGAGTGCAACGCGCTGGCCAGGAGGCTGCTGCTCAAAAAGTGAGAGGGGATTCCTGCAGTCCTGCTGGAAACATGGAGCAAAAAGCCCTGCATGGTTGGGAATCGCCTCGTTTGGTGGCTTTTGTGGTTAAAACAGGAGAATATCAGGAAGCTTTTCCAAAGATTGCACTCCAAAGCCAGACGGGGTGAAGGTCGCGGGGAGAGGCAGGGTCAGGACTGCAGTTGCTGCTTTTTTCAGGCAGAATTTAACACCACATTAATGCAATGAAAGGTTGTTTACCTCCTTATTTCTAAATTCTGGGCTGGTTGTGCAGCTCTGACTTTGCAGTTCTCATCCTGTCCATGATTTACGTTTTAATTTTTTGTATCTGAGTTTCTCCCACTTGGCCAGACTTGATCGTGGGAAATGCATGGAATGCTTGGAACAGATGCATCAGGAGACAGAACATTCCAGTGTGATCAAATCTGTCTCAGAACTGTCAGGAGAGATGTGGTGTTTGCTTTTGAATTTAGCTGTGCTCTCATCTTAAATATAAGTTAAGTGCAGAAGAGAAACTTCTGCCTTCACATTTTGTGGGGATGTTGCTGAGCTCTGACTGGAATGTAAATTTTAGGAGGAAAGTTTGTAGCTTGCCTCAGCTTTGAATTGAAATGGTTTTGCTTAATATGTTTCCAGAAATTCAGGATGATGGTGTTCCTAAGATTTGAGACCTTTTCAAGGGGAAACAATCTTTTGATTACAATTGGGTTTTTTCTTTAATATCATTATGTGCTATTTCTTAATTCAGCTTTGGCAAGAAATGCAGTTTTAACTGTGACTTACTGTTTTGGCAATTCCCTAAATTTTATCCTGTGCCTGATTTTTGTTTCAGCTCAGATGATTGGCAGTTTTATATAACTTACTTCGATTCAGTGTTTCAACTCATTGATGAATCCTGGACGCCTCCAGCAGAGGAAGAGCAGTAAGTTGAGAGTTTTACTGTGGATTTGTTTCCCCTTTGTGCTGCAGCAAATTGTTTGGGTTCATATATTCAATATTAGAGTGACTTCTTGACGTCAGAGCCCAAATGAGGTGTTTCCCCTGCTTTGTTTTGTGTGTTTTCCCTGCTTTTATCTGGAGGCTGGGAGTAGTTTATGGAGATAGTTTGTACATTATAGAACTCTTCCAGCTCACGTTTTCTGTGGTGACTGAGTTGGAGAATCCATCGTTTCCCTCTCCGGGGAGCGTGCTGAGCGTGCGTTACCAGCGGGAGCTCTCCAAGAACCTTTTGTCTGTGTGGTTGCAGCTCCCTGGAGGGAGAGGTGCACTGCTCCATCGAGCAGGCTGTGAGCTTCATCGAGGAGAGGATAACGGAGGAGTCCAGGAGCTCCCGGCCGCTCCGGGGACCGTATTTGGCCAAACTGGAGCTGATCAGGCGCCTGCGACACAGGGGCTGCAATGACGAGTACAAGCTGGGTAAGAGCCCCTGCCTGGGTGAGGAGTTCCTCTCTTGGAGAGAGGGAGACAGAGCAAAAATTGGAACAAACGTTCCGCTGAATCGCTCCGTTAAATGCAGTGTTTGTTAGGAAGAAAGAGCTGTTGTTCTGTGTGTGAAGAATTTTAAAAGCGTTGGAAGATGGGCTTTGAGAAAAGGCAGGTATTTCCAGACTGCTGCAGGGCTTGGAAAAGCCAGCAGGGAAGTTTTCAAAAGGACCTCTGGGATCTGAGAGCATCCAGTCACTGACACGTTATTCCTGCTGGAAAATCTTGCTGTTAACGCTGGAATCTCCGGGTGGGTTTTGATTTCAGTTTTTATGGCAGCAGTGCCAGGTTTTGCTTTTTGCTTTTTTGCTTTTTAAAAACTTGCATTACAAAATGGCATTTAGGGAATCAATGGAAGGGAATGTGATTAGGGCAACATCTGTGCTACTTCCTAATTCCTTTTGTTTTTCCATCCCAAAAGAAGCCGTGGGGAGATGAGCGGAGGCTGCGTGTGCCTGCCTGGATTGTTGAGCTCTTATCTGCCAAAGGAGCTTGAATGAAGCTCTTGGGCTTTTTTTAATGTGTCCTTGGTTACCAGAGACATCGAGCCTCTCTTAAAATCTGCAGTAGTGCAGTTCTCTGTTTCCTAAATCACTTTGTAATCTTGAAGGGGGGGTTGGAAAGCATGAACAAAGATTTCTCATAGTGATTTTACAGATTTCACTTCTACTGGAGGGTGTTAAAAAGGTGACCTGGCCTTTTTCCTAGGTGATCCAGAAGAACTAATGTTCCAATACTTCAAAAAATTTGGGGACAAGCCCTGCTGTTTTACTGATCTCAAAGTGTTTGTGGATCTCCTCCCACCCAGCCAATACACAAAGGTAAGGAAATATCAAGGAGTGGTGGCAGGAACTGCAGTGGTTGTTTGCACTCTGATCCCTTTATCTTAAAATACCTGTGGATCATATTAAAAGACTGGAAACATCAAATTTTTACTTTGCATTTGAAATTCAGAGAACTCTTTGTGCTGTAGAAAATATCGTGAACATCTGAACACTTGAGAAGTTTCATTCAGAGGATTTTTACTGGAGGTTTAAAGCTAAGTTTGATCCTGCAGAGTCTCAGATCTGGTATTTCTTTGGCATTTTTTTTCCCCATTTTCAAGGTGTCAGGGTGCTTTGAGCTCAGAGTTATCTGTTTAATGGGAAAAAGCTGTCCCCTCATCCCTTGCAGGGATGTCACAGAGGCTTTGCTTGGCTCTGGCAGTGCCAAAGAAGGGACTCTTTGACCCCAATCCAGGGGTCATGGAGGCACCTATGGCAGTTTTTTCCAGAATCTCTTTCTGAAACAGCTCTCTGGAAAAGAGTTTCTCTGAAAAGCCCATTTGTGCAGAGTCATGAGCAGCCCAGAGTGACTTCAGCAGCTGGGAATTCTGTCACTCACCCCAGTGTTTGTCTGAGCCATTGTGCCCAGGGATCAGCGCTGGGGAGGGCAGAGAATCCGGGATCAGCCAGAGCCTGGGGATGAAATGTTGATAAACAAAGTGTAGCACGGTTCTCTTGGTTTATTGAAGTATTTTTTGACTCCTAATGCAAGCTCTTCCCACAGCCCCACTGCTAATGGGAGTGGTGGCTCTGGCACAGAGGGGTGTAGCTGATGCTTTGTGTTTAAAGTTGTGTTTTTAGCCCGCTGGCAAGAGATGTGGCCAGCAGGATATTGAACTCCTAGTCTTGGAAATGGTGATTCCATGGCAAGGGAACCCTGAAGTGCTGAAGAGGTTTCCTGGTCACTTTCCAGGAAACAAGTTCAAAATTATATTATTAAATGTATAATATTTATTAATATAATATTATATTTAATAATATTAACATTAATTTTATATATAATTATATTAATAATAGTTCAGACTACAGTTTTGTCACAGTGCTTGTAAAACCATGACTCTGACTCTAAAACTTTCTGTCTGGCCTTAAAACTGCTGCTGATTTCCTGAATATATTCTGGAATAGATATTGTGTCAGACTGATGTATTGGATGGTTTTCTGGCTGTCCCTGAAGCAGCATCTGCAGCAGTTTAACTTGGTCAAGGACACGAGGAGCTGAGGAGGCTTCGTGGTGCTGATGAGTTTTGAGATGAGGGTTCCACTTCAGTGGTTGAGATCGTGGTGATCTTGCTGGGCCACTGACATGTGAGAGAGCCCAGAAATTATGGTCGTGACACCAGCCTTGACTTCCTAGAGGTGTAAATTGGAGAGCAGAGCCAGTGATGTGATTGACCTTGCTCAGCTTGGCAGAGTTTCAAACTGAAAAGATCTGTCGACACAGCATTCCTCAAATTCCTTGGGAAAGCTGGAGTTGGTGTGTGCTGTGCTTGGTGCTGCTCCTCTCTGCCTGTGGAGCTTTTTCCCTCAGGCTTGCATTTGATGCAGTTCTTACGTGTCGATACCGAGTGTAGTAAAGCTGAATTCATTGGCTGTAACTCAGATTTAAGTTTGCAAACACTGCTGGATTTTAGAGCAGGAAGCTGCTGCCCAGCCCTGTGTGTTGTGAGGAGCCTTCTGTCTGCCATTGAAAGTTAACAATGAGAAGCTGCTTTTTCCACAGCTTAATTCCAAAAAGAAGTCATTAATCAGAGTTGATGACCTCAGTGAGTACTGCACGTTACTTCAGAGCTGAGGGAAAATGTAACAGTGCAAAACCACCATTGCCTGGAAGTGCGCTGAGAAGCCTGTCAGTAACTAATTATTTTAATTGCATCTCTTATTACCACAAGTGTTAACAGGTGCTTGAACTCCCTGGTGTATCAATGAATTGGAAACCTGCCTCTGATTTTTCTTCCCTGGGTTTGATGAAACTTAATAAAACCTATTGAGTGCCACTTAAAAAAAAATCCGGGAGGCTGCTCTCGAAGCACTGATTCAAGTGTGACATCAACGCTGATGTTTCCCCCTTGCTTTTTTGGCTTGATTGGAGGCAGGAAATGATGCTTCCCGTTGGTGCAGCCCTGCAGCCTTTGCCACCGGTGTTTCTCTTGCAGTTCATCCGGCAGCTGCTGGACGTGATCCCGCTGGCGGCGGCGGCCGCCGAGAACGAGGTGGCTCTGCCAGGTGACATCAAGGCCCTGCAGCAGCACCTGTGTGTGGTGCAGCTCTCCAGGCTGCTGGGGATCTACCACGCCATGGAGAAGAAGCAGAAGCTGGCGGTGGTGAGGGAGCTGATGCTGCGGTACCGCCACGGGTTGGAGTTTGGTGAGGAAAATCTGTAACGCTGGCAAAGCTTGGCTTTCTCCTTTCTGATTTCACCTTCCCTGAATTGTGGGTCCTTTTATTTTTTTTTTTTCAAGTTGTGTGGCTTAAAGATAAATGAGGCTTTCCTGGGTAGTTCAAGTGGTCTGTTTGTACTTTGCAGATCTGCCTGTGCTTTTAAGCGAAGCCAGGTTTTCTCCCTGGTGTGCATAGGACACATTTGTGGTCAGGAGTTATTTTGTAAATCTTGCAGCTGTGGGAGTCAGTTCTTCTTCCAGCAGATGTCAATGTTTGAAGTGCCCCAAAGGCCACTCAGTGATGTGTAAAGTTGTTGGGATTTTAAGACAATTCTGATTTTATAAAAGAAGCTGTGGTACTGTCTCTGATCGTGGTGCCACTCAGTAACACTGACTGTGAGATCAGCTGGCAGCTCTGTTAGTAGTTTCAAGGGTAACTGGCTTTTTTCTCTTTTTAGGGAAATCTTGTTTGAAAACTGAATTGCAGTTTTCAGATTATTACTGCCTGCTTGCAGTTCACCTGCTGCTTGATCTGTGGCTGGAAGGTACGTTCCCAAAATTGGGCCCTGCTTAATGCCTCTGTGGGAGGTTGGGAAAGGGAGACTGTGTCCCTGTGGCCAGTGAGTGCCTGGCATGGCTTGTTAGGCCTGGAGCTTTCTGGGTTGTTTTTGCAATATGAGGTATTTCAGGAGTCCCTCTGATCAGCTGGTGTTTGACCTAAATCTCACTGACCTCTAAACAGGTTTAATTTTTCTCATTAATTCCTTTTTTCTCTCCCTTTGCACGAGTTCTGCTGACAATTCCTTTCTGATACCAGAAGTGTTTTGAGAGCATTTCTTGCTCTTCTGACATACTTTGCCGCTTGGATCCCTTGTTTCTAGACTTGCTGGGACCTGTTCCCTGAATTAAATTTGCCCATACTCCACCTCTGCTCCTTGGGTTGGTCTCTTAATCCCACAGTGTCCAGTGCCGGATGTCCACGTGTATATTCCTGCCCTTCCATGTAGTTATCTGTCACACCCTTGTCTTTCCCAAGGAAGTTTTAGTCTTTAACCCCAGTAAATCCATGGTCAGGTTTCTGGCAGGAAGGTGGATGTGGGCTCTCGAATTCCTGGCTTTTTTGCAATGCGCAAGCTGGAATTCCCAAACAGTCCAGGATTCATCAGGGAACGTCACTTTGCCTGCAGAGTGCTCTGTGCAGATGTGAGCTTAGATACTCCCTGGGAGGGATTATTCCCCCTCATTCCCTCGGGGAGCAGCTGGAGTGCTGGAGCAGGCGTTAGGTCGGGCTGTCTGCAGGCTGTGATCCTGGCAGCGCGCTGAGCGGGGAGAGGGAACCGTACCGGGGAGAGGGAACCGGGCCGGGGAGAGGGAACCAGGGAGAGGGAACCAGGGAGAGGGAACCAGGGAGAGGGAACCAGGGAGAGGGAACCAGGGAGAGGGAACCAGGGAGAGGGAACCAGGGAGAGGGAACCAGGGAGAGGGAACCAGGGAGAGGGAACCAGGGAGAGGGAACCAGGGAGAGGGAACCAGGGAGAGGGAACCAGGGAGAGGGAACCAGGGAGAGGGAACCAGGGAGAGGGAACCAGGGAGAGGGAACCAGGGAGAGGGAACCAGGGAGAGGGAACCAGGGAGAGGGAACCAGGGAGAGGGAACCAGGGAGAGGGAACCAGGGAGAGGGAACCAGGGAGAGGGAACCAGGGAGAGGGAACCAGGGAGAGGGAACCAGGGAGAGGGAACCAGGGAGAGGGAACCAGGGAGAGGGAACCAGGGAGAGGGAACCAGGGAGAGGGAACCAGGGAGAGGGAACCAGGGAGAGGGAACCAGGGAGAGGGAACCAGGGAGAGGGAACCAGGGCGAGGGAACCGTGCCGGGGGGAGGGGAGCGGGCCGGGGGGAGGGAACCGGACCGGGGAGAGGGAACGNGGTGCCGGGGAGAGGGAACGGTGCCGGAGAGAGGGAACCGTGCCGGGGAGTGGGAACCGTGCCGGGGACAGGGAACCGTGCCGGGGACAGGGAACCGTGCCGGGTTGCTCGGCGCCCGTCCCCGCTCACGGCTGCCCGTGTTGTGTCTGTCACCAGGTGAAGAGGCGGCCGTGTGGCAGTGCCTGACTCTCTTGGAGGAAGGGCTGTCTCACAGTCCCTCCAATGCTCAGTTTAAGCTGCTGCTCATCCGGATCTACTGCCGGCTCGGCGCCTTCGAGCCCGTCTCGGAGCTCTATTCCAGCCTCGACGCCAAGCACATCCAGCACGACACCATCGGGTGGGTGGTACATACTGAGAATAATCAGTCCTGCTGACCCCTGGCCTGACGGCTGCAGCATCCTTTGCCACCCAAAATTCAGCAGATTATCACGTTTTCATGCGCTGTTGTGTAAAAGCGTTCTGGGATTTTGGGAGGCACGTCCGCTGTGTGTTCCCCCTTTTTGTAGGGTATCTTCCCTGTGTGATTTTGATCTGTGTTGGATTATTTTAGAGTTTTAATAAATCTGAAGGAAATTGTTGAAATGGCTGGCTGGCTGCCAGTCAGAGCTTGGTGTTCCAGCTTGGGTTGTTGCTCAGCAAAGCCTGGGGGCACCAGTGAAAGCCAACACACCCAAAGCCCTTGGCCGGTGTGTTTGGGGCTATCTCACTGAGCGGCTCTTGCACACTTAAGGTGAAGAAAGAACTCCAAGCCCTCACATAGTGCTTTTAAAAAATTGAGAATTCGTTCCACTAAAAGCCTGAACTTCACCATTAATGCTGTTAAGTGTCCAGATGCCTCCTGTGCAGCTGTTTCCCAGGGCAGCGGCTGACGTTTGCCTCGTGCTCTTTTGTTGCAGTTATCTCCTGACGCGCTACGCCGGCTCCCTGGGCCACTACGCTGCTGCTTCCCAATCCTGCAACTTTGCACTCAGGTTTTTCCACTCCAACCAGAAAGATGTAAGTTGAAAGAAACCCCCTCGTGGCCTTGTAACACAGCAAAGTGTCTTAGAGAAGCCCTGCGCGAGGCTTGTGCAAATGTAGTGGTTTAAAACATAACAAAGAGCAGTAGTGGGTGCAGTTTTGTAGTAAAGGTTGTCTCAACCTGCATTTTCTACTGCAAGAATTTGTGACTTACTGTTACCTGAGGTTTTGCTTCAGCTTCCTTTGTATTAAAGCCAGTTTTAATGCTCCTCATAAAACAGGTGTGATTGCTTTTAAATTAAGGCTTGTGATTTTGTGCAGTAATTGAAGTGGAATGTCATGTGGCCAGTAAGTGTCAGTGTCATAAATCTGGCATTTTGGAAAGTTACAGAGCAGTCAGGGATGCTGGGTCAGGATGGGGATGGCATGTGATGAATCCTTTGTGTTACAATCGCTGGAGCTGTGTGTTTTCAGTGGGTGGTGGGAGGATGCACTTCACTTAAAAGAGACCATGCCATTCTGAGGAGTGGGAATATATCCTGTCTGTTTGTATTTTACACCTTGGTCACTGCTGAGAGGTAGGTGAAGAAGATTATTTTTAACTTCCTAAGAAACAAAGGTGCAAATCTGCCAGTCAGCCACTGGCTAAGTTGGCTCCAGAGGCTCTGCAGTCACAATTTGCTTTCCCACTGTCCCAGCAATAGATAAAAACACAGGAATTGTCTGTACTGAGCAGTAAAGATTCTCACACAGAAATCACCCAGAAGCAGCAGCCTTGCTCTGTTGGCAGCCCAGGTGATTCCTGTTGGATTCCCATTGCCATTTCCCTGTGCCTGGAGTGTAGGTGCCGAGTTGCTGTGAGCTGTGTCTGACACAGAGGTTTTCCTGAGGGATGGACCTTGACTGTACAGTGGGATGGGAGCTCACTCTGCTCTGCATCCCTCAGTTGCTCATTTTGTTTCTGCTTGCTAAGAGGCTTTGGATTCCTGGGAGTGAAGCCCTGGATCCAGACTGGTTTTTTTTTTACTGAGGTGTAACTTTTCAGTCTTGGTTAAAATTCCTTTGGTGGAAATTAATCAAAAACATCCCTGGAACCAACTGTCTGAATGAAACCCACGACTGCTGGGCGCCAGGTGGAAAAGTGAACTGAAAAAGCTTCTGGATGTGATTCCTCTGCTTGGGAACACTGTGTCGTAAAGCATCAAGAAGTCATCTTTCCATGGAAAACAGTGTGAAGTAATTGAGGTGTGGTTCCCTTGGGAGCAGGTTATTCTCTGTGCCATGAATGGTGGAGGTGCTCGTGGCAGAGAAGAGTGGGATGTCTGCAGTGGCTCAGCGTCTGTACGTGGATGGTGATGGCTGCGTTCCAGGTGCTGTTGGCAGGAAAACACAACTCGTGTTCCAGAAATCCCAAAAAGGTGTTGCCTTGCTGCCACGCCTTAAAATACTGGGATTTCAAGAGGGGCAGAAGCGGTGCAGCAGGAAGGCAGAATTCCTCATGTCACAAGATGAGGATGAGATTCTGGAACCCACTCACACCATGTCTTGGAGACGGCGTTGCAGCCAAAGGACCGGGAGCCGATGTTGCTCTCAGGTAGCCAAATCTCTCCCGTGTTCTGGACACTCCCAGTGGTTGTCTCCTCAAGATGCTTTTTCTGGGAAATGCCTCAAAAGCTGCCCTTGCAGCTGGGAACTGCAGGAGGTGAAGGCTCAGTTCAAGGCGCTGTTCCCTGAGGATGATGGTGCGACAGGAGTGGGGATGAAGAAGGATTTCTCTCCATAAAACATGTCACGAGGTCAGGATCTGCTCCCAGTTTCTGTGCTGCTGTGGTTCTGCTGGGGTTGGCCCTTCTTGCTCCCACTCAAGCCCTGTAACCACATCTGCAGTGTTAGAGGAGGACTGTCCTTCCACAGTTCCCTTTTTCCAGATTCCTGGTGCTGCCTCCTCCTCTCCGGGCCGACGCTGAGGTAGCTGGAATGTCACAGCACCGAGCTGTGTGTGGGACTCTGCCTGGAGCAGGAAGTGTGGGATGCAAACGAAGTGGTCTGGCGTAAAAATAGAGCTCCTGAATCAGACTCCTTGCTTTGGATAAATCCGTTCTCCTGACTTGCTGAACTTCCCAGGCTGACGTGAGTCCTGTGGCAGGGTGGTCCCATGAGTAACAGCCATGTAGGATGCTGTGCAATCCTGCCACTATTCCTGCTCGGGGAGAGGATGCCAAGGACAGGGAGGAGAGACAAGGCAGCATTGCTATATTTGGCCAAAACTAAAAAGGCAACTTTATCCTCCTCGAGATAGTCCTCCTTCAGCTGTGCAGAATCACCAGTAATCTCTCTCATTTTCTTGTGTCCCTCCATCTTTAATCTCTCCAGATACTGCAGGCAAACCACTCCAGCGTGTCCTGGGGGGATTTAAAAACCACGTGGATGCAGTTGAATTAGAGCCCATAGCCCAGTCCCTGACAGTCACCTCTGCAAGGCTGTTGATCAGAGGGTATGTTGTTGTATATTTGGCATATATTTTTCATTCAGTGCAAATAACCAAATTACTTAGGGGGAGAAAAAAACAAAGACAACTCCCTAGAGGACATTTCTTGGTTTGGAGGGGGAAAAAAAAGGTGATTTGGATCCGTGAGTGTTGCCTTCTGGTCTCTCAGAGCCTTCCAGACAGGTTGAGTCTGTTTGGACCATGCAGAATTCAGTGAAGCAGAGGCCTTTTTTGGTGCCTCTCATCTTCAGTGCAGTTCATAACCTTGTTCAGAAGCAAATAGTTGATTTGCCAGAATTTCTCAATTGTGGAGTAATTCTGATGTAAAAACTCAGCCATGTCTCATGGCTGGGAGCAGAAATAGTTCACTCTGTGTCTACAGTTAGACATTTTCATTAAAACACTGCTTGTTTGGGGCTCCTTCATCATAAAAATCTCTTTTTTTGGAGATTGCTTGGACTGAAGTGAAATATTGGCTGCCTGCCTTGTATTGCTGCATTTCATCAGAGGGAAAGCAAAATACCCCACGGACCCTGAGAGTTTCCTTTGGTGTTCGTGTTGTGCCATGTATACACTGTGATACTGTATTCCAAACTAATAAAAAAGAGAAACAAAAAATGTGTGAGTAATTCTTTTTCTTAATCTATGTTGTGGTGGTATGTGATGCACATCCAAGTCAGTTCCAGAAAATCTGGGATATATTTCTTTTGCCTGGAAGTATTTCTCACTGTAAAATGATGATTTAATGGTTTGAATTACACAGCTAAAAGGAAAAGGAAAAGAAGCCTTCCAAAAGCATCTCTTCCCTGTGAAGTATTTTTCATTGTGGTGACAACAACATGATTTTTAGTGTTGGTTTGGTTGTTAAACCTCACTGCCCATGGAGCATCTGGGCATTCCCAATTTAAGGTAGCAAAACTGCTTGGGTGACTGGGAGAAGCAGAAGTGCAAACTCCTCCCAGGGATTGAGGATCTGCCGGGTCCTGCACCTCTGGGCTCATAAAAACCACAGAAATGCAGTTCCTCGGCAGTGACCTTGTTGGTTATTCCTAATTTGGGAAGTCACTGATGAGAGCTGGTGTGTGCTGTGTTCCAGACCTCAGAATACATCATCCAAGCCTACAAGTACGGGGCGTTCGAGAAGATCCCGGAATTCATCGCGTTCAGGAACAGGCTGAACTCTTCCCTTCACTTCGCGCAGGTTCGCACCGAGCGGATGTTGTTGGACCTCTTACTTGAAGCAAATATGTGAGTACAGCTCCTGGCATGGGAAAACTGGGAATGGGCAGAACACAGGCCAGGAGGGGCCCTGGGGAGCTGCACCTGCAGAATCCCGAGAGCTGCAGCTCTGGCCCTAAAGCTTCCTTCTGCTTTTAATGGTCTCAGGTTGCACCGAGGAGGTTTAAAAAGGATTCCTTCATGGGAAGGGTTGTCAGGTATTGGAGCTGGCTGCCCAGGGAAGCAGTGGAGTCACCATCCCTGGAAGTGTTCAGAAAACATATGGGAGGGCACTGAGGCTGTGGTTTAGTGGTGACCATGGTGGTGCTGCCTTGGTGGTTGGACTTGTTGATCTTAATGGCCTTTTCCAGCTTCAGGGATTCTGTGACTGTGATCTGCTGTCCCTTCACATCCTTGTCAGTGCTGGGTGCGTCACATTCCTGACAGAGGGAAGAGCTGAGCAGTGCACAGAACATGGTCTCTTAGTGGGTTGTTTTCCCTTTCCAGTGATCAGATGTTTCATTTAGTGTTGCTTGTTCTTACCTTACAGATCAACCAGTTTAGAAGAAAGTATAAAGTCCATGAGTCTGAGCCCAGAAGAGGATGACATTCCATGGAAAGATCTGCGTGACAACAGAGACCTGACAGTCTTGTTCAGCTGGGATCCAAAAGACAGGTGAGTAGAAATATCCTCACCTCTGTAGTCACACATTGCAAAAAAATCCCTTCCAGGACAATTCCCGTATTTCAGTGTTCCCTGGGCTGGCTGTCTTAAGCACCATCCACCACTTCTGGCAGTGCTGCCCTTTTAGATATTAGTAGTTTTATGATTTTCTGACCATTCCTTCCTCTTCGTATGGAATTGGAGAGCTTTGGGTAGGCTTTTGTGCCTGGAGCATTTTCCTGAAGAGCTTCGGTGCCTTTCTCTAGGGACATTTCCGAGGAGCATCGGAAGCTCTCCCTGGAGGAGGAAACCCTGTGGCTGCGAATCCGGTCTTTGACTTTGAGGCTGGTGAGCGGACTCCCAACCCTTGGTCACACCATCCAACCAAAGAACTCTGAAAAGACTGCGGAGAACGGAGTCTCATCCAAGATTGACACCATCCGAGCCCTGCTGCAGCAGCTGGAAGCAGCGGTGGATTCAGGGAAGAAGTTTCTAGAACAAAAAATCCAGGTACCAGTAAGGCAAAAGCTCTCCCCAGATGGTGACCATGAATGCATCGTGCAGGCTGCAGAGTGCACTTAACTGCCCCTGGGTTTGTGGTGTGTGACTGACTGGGAGATGAGCCAGGCACTGGGTGGGATGAGGAAAAGCTGCAACACCTTTGTCTTTTTCTTTGCTTCTTGCCTAGTATCCTGTCCTTGGCCCTCCTCCTACCCGAATGGCTGGCTTCTTCAGCAATGGCAGCTGTCAGTGCCAGACTAGCTTGTTTTATCTTGTTAGTGATATTTATGAACTAGATACCAATGGCTTAGGTAAGTGTTTGGGGCAGGGGTTTGACCACGTTGCTGTGGTGAGTGGTGGGAGGGAGCCACATGTCTCTGTTTAGTCTGAAAACTGCTGGGCGTTGGAGGATGTGGACTCAAAACTGTTACTTGTGTGTTAATTTTCGGTCTGACATTAAATTATTTGAGAGCCAGTGCCTTCATTTAATGTTTTATGTAAGTCTTCATTTTTGTACAGTATATGTTGATGTGATACTGGCTCCTCTTTGAAAGCAGCTTTGACTACTGACACTAAATTGCATTTAAATGCCTCTTGGGTTTCTGGAAGCAGAAAATACAGAAGTTTGTAGCTTATAATTATTTCTTTTTTTTTCTTTTTCCAGAAGATTCAGCAGAAATCCAGGAAAGAATAGGGAATAGTTTCAAGTCTTTAGTAGAACGACTGACAGGTAAATGGTAACTCAAGAACAGACACTAAGGCAGAGCTGCCTGGCTGTCTGAGGATGGCTGTGGAGTGTCTGCAGGGATGGGCTGTGCTGGTGCAGCTGCAGACCCTGTGGAAGCTTGAGAACAAGGCTGGGATTGCCCTTGGCTTGTGTGCTGAAGCTGCTGCATGCTCAGAACGTGCTGTGCCCTTCAGTGCATTTCTCTCACAGCCTGGGCAGCTCCTTCTCCTGGTGCGTGGGTCAGGGGGGCTCATCAGGGGTGTGCAAATGTTGGTAACGAGCCAGAGTTCAGAGGAGATGGAGAGGACTCATCATGTCAATGGGCAGTGCCCTGACAGTTCTGCACACCTCACCAGATACCTGGTGTACAGAAAATGCACATCGAAGATGATTTACCTCATCCTCAGTAAGGCTTTTCTTTCTTCTTTTCAGACTTGTTCAATAAATGTAAAGGTGATTTGATTGAAGTCAGAGATGGCACCTTGAAAACTCATCCAAACCTGTTAGAAAACTTAGTCTTCTTTGTTGAGGTATTCTTTTTTTCCTTTGGAAACCAGAAATTTGGGAGTACTGCGGGGTGGAAATGTTGGGACTGAAACACAGTGAAAGTTTGATCTCAGTCACTCCTGAGAACTCACGAGGGATTTTGTTGCATATTTTAATCATGCTGAGTTTTACCAGGAGCACTACAATGAGTTGAGAAGCCTCCTGTAAATGCAACTTAGAACATATTTGTGTCTTTTTTCCAGACGATCTCCATTGCCCTGTGGGTATCGAGTTACTGTGACAGCGTCCTCCGACCTTTTAAATCCAACCTGCAAAAAAAGAAGAAGAAAAAAAAAGAAAGCAGTGTAGCAATGGTATAAACAATCATTCTGTCTTCCCCCACCCCTAATCACAGCTTATTTATACTGAAAGAAAAATCAGGATAGATAACATGAACTGGTTTGCATAAACTTGTGGAGGCTGATGTGGGGTAATGATTACTTGGGGCTAATTTTTGCTGTTTAAAATCAAGTGGTGATGTGTCATATGTGGCATCATGTGAGTTTTTTAATGGGAAATACAGTTCAGAGTGTCACTGACCTTCCTGCCTGGAATGCACCACAGTAAACTTGTCAGCTGGGAGTGTTTATCTGGCTAGGTAAATTAGAGCTTAGCACTGATGGGAAGAAGAGAATCGGAGGCATTACAAAGTGAGTTATATATAAAATGGACATTAATATGTGTTTATAAATTAAAGATCTGTGTTTGTTTTTATAGCCACCTGTATTTACCCATTTCCTGGATTATGTAACCGAACTCCAGACATTAACTTCCAATGTAATAGATCATATCAAAGGGCTTGAAATCATTCTGACTGCACTAAAACTTGAAGAGCTGTCCCTCAAGGACACTCTCCTTTTACAGGTAAGAGATTCCCTGGGCAAACGCCGTGGTCCTCAGGAATTTCCTTTTGGAGTTTGTGATGTTGGAGAAAGTTTCAAAGGGGGATTTAAACAGTTGCTGTGGAGTGAGTGGTTTCTCTTTTGCACTTTGCAGGAAGAAAAAAAGTTTACAAAGACTGTGCAAGGGAAGGTCCAGAGCAGTTACCATCACTCAGTTCAGGAAATTGGAGAGCTGCTGAAAAAGAGACTCGATACCATTAAAAAACTAAAGATTTGAGCAATGCATCCCTGACAGACTCCACAGGGGAGTGGCACCAGAGTCCCAGACAGAAGCAACATCCACTCTACCATCACTTTAATCCAGAACTTCCTCATAATGCATGAAGGACTTAAAATCATGAAACAATTTTTTTAGGTATTACAGATGTATTGAGCTGATTTAAATTATTGTACATAAATGAGAAGCAGGGACCCTGCCTGGGGTTTGACCACTTTTTATACATGTTCATAAGCATATTGCAACAGGAGAAAATTCACTTTCTTCCCTTTTGATCTCTAGAACCAACTGGAGATGGTCTTTAGAAGCAGCAATAGCAATCCAGTGTAAAGCATCCATCTCCAAGGATACTTTCATCACCATACAGTGTTTATAATTTTTGTATGGTCCTTGCCTTAGAAATGCAGGAATTGTAGATGTCCACGTTCAGCTGCCTCCGATGAACCGAGCCCAGCCTGGAGCTGCCTGTTCTGTCTGCAAACCACCTGGGCCCCTGACAGAACTCCATGTCTCAGTCCATCAGGGAGAGGTGAGGCCTCCGTGGAGGGCTGGGAATCATCCGTGCCAGGAGCCGGGGCAGGTTCCTCCAGGAGAGAGTGGGAGGGAGGAGGTGTCTGTGCACAGGGGTTGTTTTCACACTCGGGAAAACTGCAGATGTGACGAGGAGCAAATTTCAGAGAGAGAAAGAGATGAGAATGGGTGTTTCAGCAAAAAAAAAATACAAAACCAGAGACCTTGTATATAATGGCTGCAGTGAAGTGTGGCACTGCGCTGGTATCATGTCAGCTTCATGTCAAACAGCAACGTGTTGACTTTTAAAAAGTGTATTTAGATTACTGAAACTTTAAGACTTCAATATTTTAATAGAAATGGAATCCTGTTGGCTTTGGTTTTAAGTTGGCAGAGGTAACTTTTGCTTCCGCTGTGGTCTGAGGCTGAGATCCTTTTTGTACCTGTGCGCTTGCTTTTTGCAGTTGAACTTTGATTATCCAAGCACTGGCTCATGAAGCTTTCTGTTAGAAAGCGTGACCATATCATCTGCTCCCACAGAATCTGCATTTCTGCTGGGTTTTTTCATGTTCAAAGAGCAATGCAGCCTAAAATCGATAGGCAAAAAAAGAGTTCATGTACCTGCAATACAAGGGACAGGTCAGACCCAGCAGATTCCTCATCTCCTCGTTTAGAGCTGCAGGTATCCAAGTCTAGATTTAAAGTTTGAAGAGAGCTGACTGCCTTGTCATCTCCTCTGTTTTGTTAGTAATTCTAGATTGTCAATGAGAGTATTTTTTTAATAAATCCCCTGTATTTAAAAAAAAAAAAAAAAAAACCAACAAAAAACCCCATAGCTGCTCTTGCTGGATTTAGTTTTGCTTTGCCCCGCCCTGAAAGGGAAAGAAGAAGAATGTCTGTCAAATTGTAAAGGATGTCCTGATGGTTGAATCACAATGTCTGGTAAGTGCTCTGGGCTAGAGGAATACCAAAATGTGTTAAGTCTGTTTTATAGTAATACTTTTACTGAAAAGAAAAAGAAAAAAAAAAAGCAACACAGAACTGTTATGTTGTATAGAAATACCATTTTTGAAAGAAGGATGTGCTCCTTAAATTAAAGCAAGGCTGGTGACTGAAGGCGATGCTGTCAGGTGTGTAGGGTGAGTGAAAACTGCCCCAGCGCTGAGGTGGTGCAGTTCAGAGCAGCCCTGAGCCCTCCTCAGTCAGGGCCACGGTGGCACTGCTGCTGTCCCTGTCCCTCCCTGCCCACGGCAGCGCTGGTTCCAGAGGGCTTTGCAGGAACACCAGCAGGGATGGCACGGAGGGACAGTGCCAGGGCTGATCCAGGCTGGAGTTCCACTGCTGCTGCACCGGGTTGAACTCGGTTCTGTGAGTAAGGAGCGCTGACAATGTGAGCGGGGTTTAAGGTTAAGAGAACCGAGCATTTAAAACCCTCCCGTGTGCCTGAAAGCAGAAGTTGGGTTAAGAAAAGGTTTCCTGCATCCCTTGAAGGCAGAACTGAAGCTGCTGGGAGGGACTTGTGTCATCTGAGGCAGGGGCTGGGACAGGATGGAGCGTGGCTCGCTCACTTCCAGCACAGGGAGCACTGACTGATCTCAGTGCCAGCTGCTCTTCTCTTTCCTCTTCCAGCCACTGGGAATGACAGCCTTGTCAAACACACACCTTTTGGATTACTCTGTGGTTTCTAAAAGCAGAGGCCGTCTCTTCCCAAGCTGTAGTTTCTCTAGGAGGAAACAGTGTACAAAAATGACTCCGTACTGACTGACTGGGGGCTTGGTTGAGGGAGAATTTCTCTCCCCCTATAAATTGTGTACAGTTAAATATATTATATATTTCTTACGAAAGAGCATTTCCCCTCCAGAATATGTCCCACACGGACTTGGTAAGAAATTCAAGCTACAACCCATTGCTGCTGTTCCCCTTTCTTCCACTCTTAGGATTTGTTTTTGTTTGTTTCGGATTTTCTTTGGGTGATGAATTGAAAAACATACCTAGAAGAAGCTACCAAGACTACTGTTTACAGACTGAAAAAATACTGCTTTTATACTACTGGGATCATGAGCCACGATCCTTTTACAGATTTCCTCAACTCCTCTCAGCTTAAAATCGGTGTCTGACGTAGATAAAGGTTGGAAATCTCCTACCCTGCTTTGTCTACACACAGGACAAACTGTACAATGCTTGTTTGTGTTGTCCATCATTTTTGTACTTTTTAACTGTTCAAAAAATTGCATTTATATTTTGCAATCCTTGATAATCATGACTTTATTTTAATGGCTAGTAAACTTAGGGATTTTTTTTTCTTATGTATTTGCAGCCTTATCTGAACTTTCTCTTCCTTGATTATTGTTAATTTATGACTGTAGGAGATATGTACGCCTCAGCCTTCTACGGACTTAAGTGACACAACTGCAACTGAACTGCTTTAAACTGGATGGGTTTATAATTTATATAAAAGTCAGTTTCGTTACAAATCAGTATTGCTGCCTCATTTTTCTGCCCGGATGGTCTGGATGCAATCAAGTGCTCGTCTGCACTGTCTTTATAAGCCCTGTGGTGAAGCCAGATTATGCTGGTGCAGGACAAGCAGACCCTGCAAAGAGAGGAAGGATGGAAAAAGAGGGAAAATGCTCATTGTTTTGCAGGGGCTTAGGTGCAGAATGATGTCTGCTGGGGGAGGGAGTATGGATGGGTCAGTGCTTTTACTTGATGAGCTGTCACTCTGCTTTTTATGCATTGCTTGCTTGCTTTTTCATCGAGTCTTTTCCATGATAAGGGCACGTTGTGTCCACACTTGAGTCCAGGTGAGGGCTGGAAGTGCGTGAGATCTCCCCTGGCAGCACAAAAGCCTTTGCTTGGCAGGGCTGTGGCAGTGCCCACCTGGACAGAAACGTACATCCCACGGCTGCTCTCCCCATCGCGCGGCCGGATCCTCCCTCCTGCCCCTTCGCTCCTTCAGCTGCTCTGGAATTGCTGCTGGAAGCCGCTCTCTTGTCCTTATTTCACCGGCACCAGCAGTGGCCCCGCGTGCTGTCCCCGGGGGCGCGGGGCTCCCGTGCGCGCCGCCCGTTCCCCGCACGGCGCGGGAGCCGCCGCCCGCCCCCGAGCGCTGC
>VWPU01012970.1:0-59418 GCA_013398955.1 Callaeas wilsoni | reverse complement strand
GGGCCGGCGGGGCTCGCCATGGTCTGCGCGCCGCGCGGTGAGTAGCCGCGGGCGGGTGGGCGCCCTCCGGGCCGGGGACCCCTCACCCCCGGGGACTTCTCGTCTTCTCCCCGAGCCCTGTTCCTCGGCGGGGGAAGTGTTTTCCAGCCGAGGAGCCGGCGGCTTTGCGGTCAGCCGAGGGGAGGAAATCGCCGTGCTTCCCGCCGGTGTGGTGGTGGCTCCGTGTGTGCGGTCTCTGTGTGTTTCTCTTTTTCTTCTTTCCCTTTTGCGCCGTTTTCGGTGCAGCCGGAGAGATTGGTTCGGTTTTCCCGGCCGCGCCGCTGGCCCCCGCTAGCCCCAGCCCCGGTGGCTTTTCGGGGTGGTTCCCGCCGCGTTCTCCCGAGCGGGGGTCGGGATGCGGAGGGGCAAGAGCCGCTCGTTGCCCATTCCCGCAGGCGAACCGAGGAGCGCTCCGAGCAGAATTATGGAGGTTTTTTGCGGGAGAAACTGGGTGTGTTTAAATAAAACAGAAGACGAGAAAGAGGCGTAGCAGCGCGGAGCGGCTTGGATACGATGCGCTCCCGAGCTGCCTTTTTTTTTTTTTTTTTTTTTTTCACCCCATTTCGCACATTCCTCCAGTGCGACCGCATCCCTCTTCCCACCCTCGCGGGAGCGGGGAGGGTGAATAATAAATATTGAAGCTCTGCCTTCCCCGGGCGGCAGCGAGGAGCGGGGCAGCGCGGGTGACCCGGCGGACGCGGCTGCTCCCAGCCACGCACCCGCGGGTGGCCCTGGGGCCCCGCAGCCCGGCTCCGTGGGCGCCTCGGGGGTTCCCTTCAGCGGAATATCGCGACTTGGCTCTGTCGGGTGTTGCTGGCTGGCGCTGTAGCCGGCTGCCGGATGAGGCCGGTGTTGGTCTGGGATTTCTGGCTGTTGAAAACGGTAACAAACTCAAAAATCCGTGCCCGGCGGTTTAACCCCTTCGGTGCGGCCACAGCCCTTCTACTCACAAGGAATAGCAAGTCTGAAAATGGTCGTCGTGGATTTTTTTTTTAAATTTTTTTTGCATGTGTCTTTTGGCCAGAGAAATCACCGCCGCTCGCGGGCCGGGCAGGTTGTGCGGGTCAGGCTGGATCGCGGGGTGCGGGGCTGCCGGGCTCTGCTCCCCTCCCCGCGCCTGCTGCGGGGCCCCTCTGCTTAGCCTGAATGAAAAATTTAATCCAATTAAGAAATTAAACCTTGTGTGTTTAAAGTGACAAATTTGAAAAGGGGAGGGGGAGGCGAAATAAGATTTCCAGGTCACTGGTTAACTAAAGATAGTTTGGAAAAAGAGCTCGGGAATAAGGTGAGGGCAGAGAGAAGGGAAGAAGGACCTTTTTAAATGGGAAAGGCTTGTGTGTCTCTCTGGAATTTAAACTGGTTTTTAGGCTTGTAAAATCTTCTTGAAGTTGCGCATTTATCTCAGGAGGCTGCTTGCCAGCTAATCTTCTCAAGGCATGTCCTGATTTTTTGTAACATTACAGTATCTGAGGTCCTTTTAACCTAATTTTGTAACAAAGATAATTTCTTGTTATGTAAGTTACTGTTCTGAATGATTGCTTTGGGTCTTGGAGAGCGTCCTTAACTGGTCTCCCCTGTGCCGCAGAAACTGGAATTATTTACTTTGTTATCAATTCTTGAAAGAAAGCCTTGCTCAACTGGAAAAGGCTGCCAAGGTATTACAGGAAAACAGAGTCTTCCCATTCTTCTTCCTAGAGAGTTAAATCTCTGGTCATCCCTGATCAGAATTTACTTCAGAGGTTTATGTTTATGTATAAATCCGATTTTCCCCACATACAGACTTACAAGGGTGAGCTGCTTGAATTATACACACGGCATTAACTTCCCACAAGTGGCAGGCTCCTAATGCTCTCTTCAAGAATTTCCTTCTTTGCTGACAGCAGTTCCCTAAAACTGCCCTGTGCTAAAGCCAAAAGGCACCAGCTTGAGATGCCTGATTTTCTTTTCCAGTGGAGATTAATGCTGTAAGACAAGGCAGGCAGTATTTTTTTTAGCTGGATACCAAGTTTTCACTAGTACACAGTGAGGGTTTTTTTAATTTTATTTTGTTTGGAAGGTGGGCTATTCTGAGTGAAACCTTAAGCCTTGTTTATCTGAGAGGGGCAGTCTGTTCTCATAAACAAACGAAGGAGCGAAATATATCCCAGTGTTACTCTATCGGGACAGGCAGTCATCTGTTGGACCTTGTGGCCTGGGCTGGCTAAATCAAATAGCAGTGTCACACATAGCTCTGGTATTTTGAAGTTAAAAAAGGGATTAGAGTATGTCTCGAGTTCCAGTGACAAACTACAGGTATTTAGCAGTAGTTGATACTTATTTTTCTCTGATTTTCAAGAATGTGCAATCTTGAAGTGTTAACTTTGAGCAAGGGGTATAAATAAGAGTATTTGCTGTTGTTGCTTTTTAAACTAAGACCTGGTAGGATGTTCAGTGGTGATATGTTGACAAAAGTGTCAATGAAAAGGGCTGCGTTCTTCAGCTGGCCAGTCTGTGCTGTATGGTGGATATGGTGGAAAGCACAGATGTCTATGTCATTTTCTGCCTTAAATATTTTCTTTCTTTCTCTCTTTTTTTTTTATTTTTTTTTTTATTTCTTGACTCCCAGCATCCTTGTTTTGAATGACCCACAAATATCTAGGGCTTATGGTGTCTGAATGCATTGGAAGATGAAGCAGTCTTTTAAAATCCATTACAGATTCAGTCAAATAAAATTCTTTGTATCATCAGAGTAGGAAATAAATGTAAGCTGGTTAATTTTAATGACTTTATGAGTTTGCAAGATCTGAGGTCAGGCAGGTATAAGAATGTGTTACTCCTTGCTTAATAGCATGTTTGAGCAAAGATTGGCATCGTGCATCAGAAATGGAAATTTTAGGGTCTCCTGTAAGTCTTTTTTTATCCTTGTGAATAAAGATGGAAATTCTAAACTAGGTAAAGAAACATATGGTTTTACCAGAAATGATTTCCTAGACTGATCAATTACTAGGAGATGTAATGAGAAATATACTCCTTAGGGGGAGGAAGGAGGGATTGCCATTACATAATATCCCTTGGGAGAATTTCTGTATCGCATAATGAGGTTGATGATGGAGCATTTGGGGAAAATGCCTATGGATAGGAATTTGTTCTTCAGATTTCCATCAGGAAAACATATTACTGGAAAACAGGCTTGTTAGAAGTAGTACTGATATGTTAGTAGGTGGGTGCTTTGCCTCTATACACATTTCTTTTGTTCTCATAACTACTGTGTTAGAGATTAGGTAACTATAAGAGTGAAACATCCGCAGAATGAGAGATGCCAGTGAATAATTTCCTCATTTACTTAACACCAAGGGTAAACCATTAAGGGCTTATGTTCTGTTCCAGGCTTTGTTAAATTATTTCTGTTTATCTATTGAAGATAGGTCCTGAGGAGAAGTAAATCGCTAGCCTTAATGGGGTAAACTCAAATTGCCTTACCGTCATGCTGGTGAAAATGAAATATATAGAAACATATGTAGGTGATGTGTGGATTCACCAAAACTTGGTAGCTGGATACATATTTTTGGAGTGCTTGTGATATCCTGAGGATCACCTAGGAGTTGTCTTTCAGATGGAGAAGCAAGCACTTGTTAAAAACTACTTAAATACAGCCTTACTTTTTTAGTAGCAGTTGCCTTAAGGAGGAAAATAATCCGTTTTTACACACGTGCCCTTTGGCACTGTTGATGCTCGGAGTCCAGGGAGCGGTGAGGCTCCAGGAGCCACAGCCTGGCCCAGAGGTGTTAAAACCAACAGAGGAGAAGGTGAACAACCTTACACCTCTGTCACTGCTGGGGAATTTGCCTCATTTGAGCTGCTCGTTTAAAACCTCGAGCGCTGGCGATCTTAGCAGTGTTTCAGATGGCTCGTCCAGCTTCTGTCCCCGGACAGAATGCGTTCCGGCGTGCTCTGACGGCGGGGTCGCGGGGCGCAGGGGCCCCGGGGGGTGGCGGAGGTGGCGGGGCTCGCTCCCAGGTGCGCGCAGCCCGGCGGGCTTCGGGGGCTCAGGTGCGGGGCCGGCGCGCGGGGCGCTCGGAGCGTGACGTGCGCCACCGTGTGGCTGCGGGCGCGCACTGCGCCCAGGTGCGCGCCCGGCACGGCCCCGGCTCGGGGCACTGTCACCTACCTGTCCTCAGCTGCCGCGTCCTGGTCCCGGGAAACGCAGTCCGCACGGCTGGCCGCTCGCTGCTGGCCGGCCTCGTGCTGTCCAAGTTTGTGTCAGGGCTTGGCTTCCCAAAAATCAGGAACGTGGTGCTAGATTTAAGCACTGAGAGTTTGCATAAAGGAATTACTGACGTTTCTGCTCCGTCGCCATCAAGGAAATGAAAGATAAGCGTGAGTGGTACTGGTGTCAGGACTTGATTGCAGGTGGTGATTTTCCTTGCTGCCCCGTCCTGTTACCCGCCAAGGCTTCACAGACAGGGATCCCTGCGTTAACTGTCTCACAGGCACAGGTAGTGACAGCATCTCTCAAGGTAGCTAGTGTAATTTTGAGCACAACCTGTGATTGATTGTTCTTGGAAACTTCAGCTAGAATGGTGCAGTTAACATGGACATAGAAAAATAAGTTCTTGAAAACACTCATTTGTACCTTATATGGCTGCATGGAAAGGGTTAAAGATAAATGTGTGTTCTTTAATACTGTAAAAATAAACCTTACTTTCTGGTGGGTGGTAAGACGAGAGCTGGAGTTTACACGAAGCCAGCATTGCAAGGTGGCTGTTTGTGTTGTTACCAAAGATATTTCTAGCTTGCTTACAAAATGAGGGTTTTTTAAAAATACTTTTATTTTTGCAAGTACTCAGTCTAGCTTATGTTCTTGTGGAAAAAGTGTTACAGTTAAATTGCTGTGGAAGGTGGCTGCGAGATTTTTAATACGAAGTTGAAGCAGGCTGGGTACATTCTTTGCCATAATGTTTCTGTGGGGGGTAAAAAAATCTGTACATGGATGCTGTTCCTGCAGTAACTGCTATTGCAGAGGAGAATCAGGGACAATAATGGATATAAGTCGTGGGAGGTTTTTTCCTAGAGGAATCAACAACAAAAAGTGTTTAGGCTATTAAGATACCTGCAAGAATATCCTTACTCCAGAGCTGTCGGTTATAAAGTTATAGTGTATTCTGCCTTCAAAATGGTTGGAAATCCATCATAAATATCTCTTTCCCACATCCCCTCTATCTCCCTGGATGATTGGCTTTCTAGCAAAGCCTTCCGTAGAGGGTGTACTGTAATCCTTTTACGTTACTCCTTCAGTGCAGATTACGCAGCAAGAAATAATTAGGAGATTAATTTTCACCTGTCACTGCCAATAATAGATAACCTTGATACAGTGACAGGGCGAGGAATTTGGGGAGCGGAAAAGCGTTTAACCCTGTAGCGATTGCTGCGGGGAGCAGGCAGAAAATGGTTGCCAGAACATGACCTCGGTGCTCGCTGTCACGGAAAGGCAGAGGCGCGCGGGGCTCTCGGCTCTCCCGCGGACGCTGTGCCTTCATCCGCGAACGTGCGCTGCAAAATGCGCTCTGTGCGCCACGGTGCCACACGCGCCTCGCGCTAATCAGCCCGGAGCAGCCGTCGGAGACCTTTGTAGCTTAGGCTTTTAATTCAAATCCGGTTCTGTTGCTTTTCATGATTTCAATTCCCAGTCTGACTGGTATTCCTAGGCTGCGAGGGAAAGGAGCAAACTAATGAAGATGGCTTCATTAGGCAGAGCGTGGTTTAGCCCTTGTTTCTCTCCAGCAAATGCAGCTGAAAAAACATCCCAGAAGTAACTGGGCTTTTGGTCTTCAGAGGAAGCAGAGCTGAGGTGTTTCTGCTCCCTTTCAAAATTAATTACTAGCTCTCATCAGGTGAGCTTAAAAATGCAGCCTGTGCTCTAAGGCACTGAAGGTAAATGGGAAGGAAAAAAAAGCCACTCTCTGCCCCACACACAGACACACACAGAGGCTTCTTTTTTATTTTTTCTGTCTTTTGTGCTTAAGTTTACAATCTGCTGAAAATGTAATGGGAAACCAGCCTACAGAAAATGCCATTATTCATATCATCGTGAGCTCATTTATTTTATCTGCAGTAGTAATGATAAGACAGACTGCTTGGCAATGCTGATAAGCTGAGAAATATCTTAGAGCTATTTGTAAAAGTTAAAGCAGATCTTGGTACTGAGAGATAGGGAAACTGATGAGCCTTTGGGCAATCTGCAGAGCTGAAAGCTAATAAAGATTTTAATAGGAAGGCCTCATTAGGATTAGGGACATCTATTATCTGCGATTTACACAACACAAACAGTGGGGCAACTTCAATTTTTGCTTCTTTGTTCATTAAATACTATTGCTGAATGTGAAGCCTTTTAACTCGGATCTGGATCTCTTCCTCTTCAAGGAGCCATCACCAGTTGATGGTTGAGCAAAGATGAAAGGGGCAGCTGATGTGGGAATGTGTTTGCCACACGGGAGCAGTGCCAGCAAACCCTCACAGTCGGGGACCGGTCGCTTGTTGGAGGTATAGAAATGCAGTTATGTGCAGGCACCTGGGCGTCAGGGTTCTCCTTAGTGTCTTTTTTCCTGTTATGAACAATATTTATAAACTTCTGGCCCTGAACACCTTCTTCAGAGAGAAATTAACACACTGCTGTTGTGCTGGCTCTCTGCATGGTGATGCTGAAATACTGCTATGGGATAGCCTGGCCACCCAGCTCAGCCTAATGGAGCGGCTCCTTCATTAATCATGATCACCTCATGGATCTGTTCCAGTAGAGGAGCTGTCTGAGTGCCATTGGGGTTGCTGTGGTAGGAGTATGTGCCATGTGTGACCTGATCAGATGGTTTGGTAGTTACACCCAGGACTGATTTTAGCACCATGTGCATTCTTAGACGTGTGATGTAGAAAACCTCACTTTAAGGTTGTGCAGGCGCTTCGTGGGCTCAATTGCTTTAGTCCTCATATGTGACATGGTGTGTAAGGTGCATGTAAGCTGCTGAAAGAACATTAGTGTTTACCCAGGGTTTACAGAGGTTGGTTTGGGTTTTTTGGTTGGGTTGTTTTTTTTTTTTTGGACTATCCAGGCTTTTTTTATGGTTAAACTGAATTGTAAAGCAGGAGCAGAAGCTGTGCTGGAAAATTCTTTGGTTTGCATTTGAGGTCCAAGCCACGTTGTAACCTGATTCTGCTAACGTGCAGGTGAAACCATTTTTACAGGCAGGTGATGAGATCTAATTGAACCTCTAATGCGGATGGTGGGCTTTGTTAGGTGATATCCCTGCTGGATGTGAGAGGCCACAGGTGTGGCCACGCCTGTGTTTGGGAGCTGTCTGCTTTCTTCCCTGTGTGGAGCACACATGTGCACAAGAATCTCAGCTTCTCCCCATTTTCATGGCACAGACCAGCTCCTCTGCTGCTGCTGGATCAGATAACCCCAGTGGTAACTACAGTAACATTGCTTCCATGGAAAAGTAATATTTGGAAAGCATGTCCTTGTATCTTCAGTTGCCTTTAATATGATGTAGCAGCCAAAACCCAAAAGGGACCACAGCACTACAAGCCACAGAGAAGTCTGTTCCAGACTGTAGGTTGAGTTCTGCTGGTTCAAACCAGTGCTTTCATAGGGCCTACCGAGAGCAGTGCAATGACAGATTTACCTCCGAGTGTTCCATCCTCTGCGTGCTTAAGGAACTGGGAGCAGCTGGAGCTGTAATCCTCTCCCCTTTGCCCTCAGCAGTGTGCAGACAGATGGGCAGGGCTGGGAGCACCTCCTGCCCAGGAGTAAAAGAAGTTTCTCACAGTGGGTTGGTGTCAGTCTGTTGTATCTCGTCTGTAACCACTCACAGGTTCTGTCAGCAAACCAGCCTGGCCTCCGAAAGAAGTAGCTCTATTTGCACCTAACGTGTTGCTCAGCAGGGCTGCCATTTGAGACGTTTCTAATATTTATGTTTGATATGAATGAAACTTTTTGTTTTGTCTGTAGACCGCAACGGAACTGGAGCTGACTCGTATCAGGAGTGCCTTGATAACAAGCAAGGTATGAGATCAAGTCTCTCCAACATGGGCACTTGGGACTGATTTAGCTTGATTTCTTGCAGCTGAATTGGTTGCTGTCTCTGTCTCTCTCACTCTGTCTCCTTTTTTTTTCCCCTCCTTTTTTTTTCCCCACTGTCTCCAAGCCAATTCACTGTTAACAGTTCCATGTCAGCTGACCTGTTAGCTCAGGGTCTCATTGCACATTTGTGATCAGGCTTCTTGTTTCTAGCACCCCAAACCCTCAGCTATTAATGGAGGAAGTGGGAAGATTTTAAAAAAGAAGTAGCATGTGCACTTGCTTGCAGCTGTCTTCTTCCTCGAGGTAAAGTTGAGCTAAGGGAAGGCACGTGCTAGGCTGGGTTACCTTAACACCAGACATCCTGTGATAATTTGTGTGCTGACATGCTCCCTCAGACTTGTCCAGCCTGCTGTCTTCTGCCATGCTAGAGTTGGTAAGAGCTAGAAACATCTCTTGTGACTTACAAGAGAGTGATGATGGTGAAGGAGGAATCTGTTACCCTTTTGCTCTAAACCTGTAAATGAGTCACATCAGTAAAAATGAAAATTGTAAAAAGTACTTCAGAAACAGAACCTCAAAGGCAAAGTCGTGGATGCTGTATCTAGGAAAAGGGTTGGTGCGTTGTGTTCTCCTCGGATATCCTCTCTGAGAACTGCAGTCAGAAGTGCCACTCCATTGCTGTAGCCATGTAGTAAGTGTTGAACCTTCTGGTAATCAGGGAGCATAAGCACCCTTCAGTCCAGAATATCATTTGTTACAAGCCACAGCCAAGAGATAAGAGGAAATGCTTATCCTAACCAGGTTATAGGCATCAATTACAGGTCAACTTCTACCCTGCTGTTGACCCAGATCTATGACAGTAGCTAGAATGATCATTTCCTGAAATTCTGACCCTTCTTGTGTAATTTTCTAAAGTAGGACCGAGAAACACAAAAAACCTGTCCCAGTTTTGGTGCTTGGTTGGATTTAATTTTCCACTGGTGTCTCTGCTTTCAGTATCCATCAATCAGTGTTACATGTGCTTTAAGTCAAAGCTGCCATGAAGTGCATCTCCCCTTGCTGTTGTTGGGTTTGGGGTGGGGTTATTTGGGAGGGGTTGGGGTTTTTTGCTTGTCTATTTCCCTTTTCTCCAAGAAAAATAAAAGGTATGTTGTTTCTTTGGTGGCCTTTATGGTCATTTTTTTTTCACTATTTTTCTCTACTGATTGTAGTAAATACCTAATCATTGCTAAGCTTTCATTTCAGAAGTTACAACTGGAAGACTAATGTGGAAGAACTGTAATCAATAATGGCAATTCTTATTAGATTAAGTTTAAAAGTCTTGTAGACTGGTGTAATTCAGGATGCTCCTTTGATAGATAATTTATTCTGAGGGAGAACAGGTTTTTTTTCCAGTAACATTTTTCTCGTTGGCTGGGGGAGGCTGATCCACTTGTCATTTTGTAGAAAGCAATCAAGTTTCAGATTTAAAGAAAAATGAGTATTCTCATTTTTGGAAACTAATTGCAGTCCCTTTGATGTGCCAGTTACCCTGATTTATCTGACAGGTGGTATTAAACGGCGTTATATCCATTACTTTCATTTGTCTGTTAATACTCCGGATTTTTCTTGTAGTGTGATAGGTTTCTTTGGCTTCACTGTTAACACATGAACAAACTGTATCATAATAAGTACTTTCAATCCGGTGTGAGTTGGGTCTGGTTTGGGTAATTTACCATGTCCGTGCTGCATCATCATGTTTAAAGCAACAACCTTTAAGAATGCAGAGGTTTAAAGACAAAAGTATACACAGTAACTCGTAGTCAGTCTCTTACTGACTTCATTACGTTTTGTGAGCATGCCTTAGAGCTGAATCCACCATTTGCAACAATTTACAGAATATAAAATACATAGCTGACAGTGGACCCATAATTTTGGTTGTTTCTGTTACATTCAAAACAAAATACCACCAAAGCCTGAAAGTAGCAGTAGCTTTTTAAAAGTATTAAATCTTCAAGCTATGTGAAATGCTATTGCCATGGATTCCTTTTATAACAGCATGCTTGTCTCCTGGAAATTATGCTATAATGAGGTTTGGTTTATATATTTTACCCCTCTCCTCATTAAAGTGCTATCTCTCGGAAGAAGCGCTTTGTGTTTTGAAATACTGCGCGGTTAAAACGAAGGCAGGTTTATAAGGATTTAATGTACTTGGGAGCCAAGGTTTTGCAGCTTTATGGCAAAGATGTTTTAACAAAGGGCTTTATGGTAAGGGTGTGCTGTATTTTAGTCAGGCACTTGCTCAGGGGAAAATTTTCAGTGTGAGCACGTCACAGCAGCAAGGAGAAATTCAGAGGGAAGCAGGCCTCCGAGATCCAGTCGCCAGCTTGGCTGATATTAAGGCTTAATTCTGTGCAGTTTCAAGCCTTGATTTTTTCTTTTTTTTTTTTTTTTACCTCTTCACTCAAGAAAGACAAAGCCTCGTGCCATATCACGTAACATCACAAGCAGGCCATTTGTGCTTCCCATTTTTGTGCTCCAAGGTAGGGTGCAGGAGAGCGTGCTGGAAACGGCCACAGGTGGGATTATTACACCCTCTCAGAATGGGGCTTGCTTTTTTAGCCTTATAACTCCAGTATTCATTATTAAAATTGTACCCTAAAAGCAGGGCTTTTTTGGAGTGTTTGCGGTTTGGAAGTAGAGAGGGCAGCAGTTCAGAGCAGTTGCCCATCCACCGCAGCAGGAGACGTGTCCTGGATCTGCCTGTTTCTCTGGGATACACTTAATATTGCATGGTTTCCTGAGAGCCAGGGGGTTCTGCCATGGAAAACAGGTATAAAATTACTACCAGACACAGTTATTTCTGGAGCTTCTCAGTAGGAACTCGCTGTTATTGTTAATAAAACAGTGCTGGTATAAAGGTTTAGGCAATGAAAAGCCCTTAGCAAGGGCCCTGGTGGCAGCCAGGAGACATCACCTCTCATCCTTGAAATAATGTGTAGAGAAATTGAAACTGATTCCAAGTGTTTCATGTTATCATGTGTAGCACCTTCTCTTATTCATAGAAAATGGTGTTTTACTGTGCTTGAGCAGTCTCCTTTGTGTCCCCATGCCCTCAGGTGCACTGGTGTAATGGGTATTTTGCCCTACTGGGCACCAGCTTTCCAAGCAGAGCTCCAGGTTCCTGCTGGAGGAACCCAATACCTTTCACTTTTCCAACTTGTCCTCCAGAGTATATCTCCACAGATGAATTAGCTGGTATTTTTCCGAGATGAACTTGGCTTCATCTTTTTGATGGCACTATTAACTCTTTCTCTTTTTCTACCGGTATGTTACACCACTTCCTGAGTTCAGTGCTACTGCTGATTGGTTTTGTTAGCTCACCTCAAGAAGGAGGATGAGTGTCATTTGGAGCAGTGTTTGGGGGCCAGGAGGAAGGATGGTTAATCTGGACAGGGATCAAAATGTGGCTGCAGTTGAGCCAGTATCACCTCTGTCTGAGGTGATGGAGGACCGAGTGCTCCTACCCTGGGTGTGTGCTGTGGGTGGATCCCAGCTGGACTGCTGAGCCACAGATAGCACGTCTGTAGCATCAGGCTTGGTTTTGAAGTAGTGGCCATAAACCAAAGACTTTTTCATCCTGTTTGCAGTCCCCTGGGCTGTGCAGTCCCAGTGTGTGTCATCTTCTATTAGTCTCGATGCAACCAATGACCTTGTTTGTGTGAGCACATTAAGCACAACATTAATAGCTAATTTGACTACTTTGGATTCAGACAGGCTGCAATCAATCACCTGAACTCTCCTGACAGAGAATATGGTTGGATGGCATTAAGGAGAAAGGATAAAACGCTTCTCTGGGCCAAAACTCTAGGAAATTGGAAAACTGCTTGTGAGCCTGTGTAGCTGATGTAGCTGTAGCACTTGGTGGAAGCATGTACTTCACTGGAAAGAAAAGCTGCAAAAGTGAGAAATGTGTGGTCTTTACAGAGGTTTGTTCAGCCTTCTTCCTGCCTGTCAAATACTGGCATGATAAACAAGACCACCATGATACAGAGGCATCTTTTAGAAGATGTTATTGGGATAAGTTCTAACCTGTTCCAGTTTTTGGATCCCTTTTGAGCCTCAACAGGATTAGTTTCAGCGTGGCAAAGATGAATTATGAAGTAGATAAGTAAAAATGGCAGACTGGCATAGCTGGACTGGAAAGTGTGGTCAAAATAGTTCTGTCACTGAAGATATTATTTCCATTAAATGTTTTGAGATTTAATATTGATTTCAGTGAAATTACCCTTGAAAACAGATTTCCTCCGAACCTTTATTTTTATATATTTGTTTTGGAACTATTTTAGGAGGCAGAAAAATGAAACTCCAGCTTCAAACAGTTTTTATGTTTTGAAATTGGCTTTTTTCAGTGTATGAACAATTTTTTAAATATTATTGTTATTTGTATTCCAGTCATGCCTGTGCACTCTAGTTATAGGCTAAACGTCATTTTGCCAACCGCAACGCAGACTGGGGGGGATCGGTTTCTGCCTGAAAATGCTTTGGGCGTGTATTTCTGACGGGCTGCATTGATTGCCAGTGCCTATTTGAAGAAAAACCCAACAACATTCTCATTTTACAATATGTTGGCTGCCTTTTTGTTTAAAGAATTATAAATAAATCAGCAGATTTTCCACAAAAACACATATGCTTTCTTCCTGATGAGCACGATGACGCACCAAGAATCCTTGCAAGAGGCCTTGAGTCTCCTTCAAGTAGAGGATAGGGCTGAGGTTGAAATTGAAATTTTAAATAACTCTCTTCTTTAAGTAGGATTCTGGTGGAGCCTTGTTAGCAGAAGAATTGCCATTTTCTGACTAATTTTTCTTTTTGCCAGCATGGGAACAAAGAAAGAAAGGAGGAGGCAGAATAAAAGCCTGTGTGAGTGAACATACAGAGGCTGCAGCTTTCTAGACTGGTAATGATATCTGGAAAGGGTCCAGGCTGTTGTAAATATGAACTTTTGTCAATATTCCCCAAGCTTCTTTGGACTCTAGGGTGGGCTTTATTAGCTGAAGGTCACACCATTGTGCTGTCTCCCTCTCCTGAGACCTCTGATACCTTCCTGAAAGGACAGCCCATTATCCCTGGGCTTAGAAGCCAGCTTTCTCTTCAGTGGCACTGAAGCTGATAAGCTTAAGAGGCATATTTCATCCCCTCACTGCTGCTTTCAGGAAACAAACAGTGTTTATCATTCCTGATTAATTCCAGTTGAACAAAAAAATAAAATAGAAGGCATGTGTGTGTGCGCACGTGCACAGAGACGCAGAGTTGAATGTTTTTTTGAAGCTGTTTTTGTATAAGGTCAACTCACGGCACTGGCCACAGCCAGCAGTGTCTGGAGCTGGTGCTTTGCTTTTCCTGGGTGCTGTGCCCAGAGATGGGTTTAGTAACGTGAGAGGATCCTGGCAATCTGTGAGGAGAAAGGGATGGAAACGGGGACAGGGCAGCAGCAGCCTGAGCATCACGCTTGGAATTGATTTGTGGCAATTAAGCATTAAGGTCTCTGAGAGCAGGCCCACCCGCTGGGAGAGTGGCTTTCCATCACCTGGGGAAGATGAATGGCCCCAGGAGAAAGAGGGACAGGGATTTTGTACTCAGTTACCTAAAAAGAACTGTAAACCCCCCTATCTCGCTTCGGTATCTTGCATCCCTTTCTATCGCGGCTAAATCCCTTTGCTGGGAGTTGTATGCAAGAGAGTTGGAAGATGAAAATGCTAGTTGCTGCTACTGCTTTGTTTTTTCCATTTCTCTCTTTGGCTGTGGCTTGAAATTTCTTAGGAGGTGTCTTTCTTAGGCTCCTGTTAGTCCTCTCTCAGTAGGAATGTGTTCTATACATGGCTCTCAGTCTCTTAGGGCTATTTTTTTCCCCTCGTACTGGGATTCAGAGTGTGGAATTAATAACAATGAATAACACATGCAAGAAATAACATATTGCCCCTCTGTACTGATGGAGCATGTACAGCACCCAGGTGGCGTGTCCCGGTGGCCGGGTCACCCACCCGTGCTGTGTGCTCCTCTCCAGCATGCCCTTGATGGGCAAGACTCCTCACCTGGCTGTGCATCTCCAGGCTTTCGAGTGGAAAATGAGAGTATTGGCACTGTCCACAGTCCTGTTCGTTTGGATGAGCATGGAGCTGCAGCCCAAGTCAAGTCTTTTGGTCACGGCCCAAGCTGGGTCACAGATCATCTAATTAATGTATGTTGTGTCAAATTTTCATTCCACCTCCAGCATGGGCTGTGTTTAAACCAGGTTCTTGGTACTGAGATTACAGCTGGCTTCATTTCCTTTGCCAGAACAGAGATGGAACAAAATTAAAAAACAATTTTGCAAAACTGGGTTTACTTTTTACCAGTGAAGACCATATTTAAGGACTGATTTTGGTATTATGGCTCCAGCACTAATGTAAACAGTGTCTGATGGGAAAGGCTGTAAAATAATAGGGCTATTGGTCGTGTTTGGGGAAAAAGAAATTTCCATAGTACATTTCAAACTGGAATAGCTCTGAAGGTTTGACTGGCCAAACCCAAGCAGCATTTCTGATTTAAAATTGGTGTAGTAGCATGCAGTAGGATGGCGGGCCACTAGTAGCATTTTTTTTTCAAAGGTAAACTCCACAAGCCTATGTGAATTGCAGCACTTTTGTAGTTGGGTTAAACCTGTAATTCTTCACATGAAATAGAACATAGTTAAGTTTTAGATGAGAACCTGCTTAGATATACCACAGACTCCTTTTTAAGGACAAAGTAGATTTAAGGAAGATAATTATCTAGTAATCTTAGTGAAAGCTGCATATATGGTTCTTTCTCCAGATGGGTTAACATGGTGGAAAGATTTTTATCAGTCCAGTCGTGCACCACAGACTGCAGTAGCATATGTACTTGCTTGGACCCCGAGTTTAGTGATAAGTGAAATGTTAATATGTGCTTGGCACAGCAAGCTCTTAATTTCCCTTAAAATGGAGGGGGCAGAAATGATCTCATCGGACAAGATGTCTTTGGGCTGCTGCCCGCTGTTAGGTATGTCCTAGACAGGGTTTATTTACTCGGTGTGGGCAGATTATTTCCCTTTCCCTCTCTGAATCTGGCCTGCGGTAACCGTTAGCAGAAGGGCTTTCCACCTCCTGTATTGCAGGAAGCATTTGAGCTCTTGTTGAAATATGAAGCTCCCTTCCTTTATTAAAATTAAGAACCACTTTCTCACATGGCAAAGTGATAATAAAGACTGAAATTGGATCTATAACTTCATGAAAAGAAAAGGAATTTTTTTAAAGACAAATCATGCATGGTAATACCTTCATTGTTCTCTTGCTGTGTTCTTTGTATTGCTTAACTCCCTGCGAAGAAAGAACCCATAACTAGAATTGTAAAAATAATCCAGGCATTTAAGTCAAAACTCAAAAGGCCCTTGGGAATCTCATGCAAAGGTGTGCCCTTGAAATGGTGGTTTATGAATTGTCTGAACAGGTTTGAACATCCTGACCCTGAGGAAATCTATGGGAATTCTGCCGCTGACTTCAGCGGGGTCAGGATTCCACACTTGGCGCTTTGTGCGCACTGCCAGGCATTGAGCTGAGCCGTCTTTCAGCCTTTGAGAAAGTCTGACTCCCTCCTCACAGGCAGGAGGGAGATTTTCTACTTGGTTGCACTTGTGAATTCTAGTTAAGGGAATTGCATTTGGTCCCTCCATCTTTGTCACTTACTTAAACAAACATGCAAACTGGAAACATGCACTTGCTCGAGCTTCAGCAGCGAGTGCCTCCTCGAGATCTCTTGTTACTGATCTAGAACTTAAACTGATTGGGAAAGTGGCTTTAAGATGAGGTTCAGTCATGCTTAAATTAAACCAATTGGGCAGAGAGATGAGAAATCTTATTTGTACTTGCCATTCAGATGTCTGAACCCAGCTAGTTTGAAGTATGAAGGTTTGGTCCCTGAGCTTGAACACAGATCAGTAGGGAGGTTGTAAATTGAAGCAATGAGTATTTCTTCAGCAGTTTTTTGTGAAATAATGGGGTTTTGAAAATACGGGTCTATCCAGAGTCAAAGTCACTGGGAAAGAATGGTACTTAAATAAACAGAGAGGAAATTAGTCTGAAATTTGCATGCAGGCTCAGATAACCAGGGCCCTTTGAAACCCACTTGAACATAGATTTAGCCCTGTTGAGGAGGAGACAGAGCCACAGGACCTCTCCCAGCCCCTCCCACTTCAGTGACTCTGGTCAGATCTGTCATCCCTGCACAGGGTATTTGAGCAAACCACTGGTTTGTCTGGCTCTGATTGTTGTGAACATGGACATTATCTTCCCCTGTCATGTCACAGTCCAGGGAGAGGAGGGGGGAGTTACCAGAGTTGGAGTGAATTCCCCCATGTCCCCAGGCTTCCACATTCATGGTACAGTGGCCAATGACATCATCTGTTGCTTAAGAGCTGCTGTTGATGGAATAAGCTTTGTATACAATGAAAAACGAAACCCAGAGAAACCATATTCCCCAAAGACATGATCCAGGGCTCCAAGAAAATTGGCACACTTCAGTTACCTCATCCTAGTTTTCCATCAAGAAAAAATGTTAAGGAAAAATTACTAGAAAAAACTTTCTAAGCTTTCAGCAACAATATTCCACAGACTGTTGTTCATCCAGAGTAACCCCATGAAGCTCAGCAACCTGGTTGATAGCAAACTTGTTTTTAATTAATGCTAGTAAAGTTAGGTAAAAAATGTGAGCTGTGTGTCACTCATGTTGCTCTCAGTAGTTGGAAGGAAGAGCTGGAAAGCTACATCCCAGGTACATCCCGAGAGCTTATTTAGACTTTCCTGCCACTCAGGGGATTGCAGAAATGTTCCAGTGGCTGAAAGATTGGCTGTAACTTTTCCACATTCAGCTGTAATGGAACGTGCAAAAGCTTGAAAATTTCGTGAAGGTGCCTTGGAAGGCCTGGCCATTGTGTCAGCAGGAATGTGCTTTGAAAGCTGCTGAAGAGAAGGACATTTCTTCAAATAGTTTGCGAAAAGTAACAATCACAGCCCAGTATGGACAATTAAAGAACATTAAAATGTTCTTTAACATGGTTAATTTTTCCGAACTTTTCTTGCCCACAAAAGAAGCTTAGTTGTTCTTCACTGTAGCTTTGTCTTGAGGGCTTTCCTTAATGAGCTGTCTCCTTTTGTCCAGTATGGAAAGAAAAACAAGAGTTAGAGACCTTCCTTTGTCTCCATGTTATTTTAATTTGATTCATTCATTCCTAATCATCTTGAAGGATTATGAAAGCAAAACCTGTTAAATCTTGGTTCTTACTTCTTTTTTTTTTCTCTCCCAAACATCGTCATTTCTTCTTTTATCATGTTGCATTTCTTTACCCATGAATCAGTTACCTTTTTATTTTTCCTTTCTATAACAAAAGTCGGGCAGGGAGGGAGGGGGCGACGGGAGCGCTGCTTCCTTTGATTCGTTCGACGCACAAGTGTTCCTTGGCCTTTCATACCGAGGAGTGGATGCGGCTCTTGAACAAATTGGACCTACTTGTTTGCCGGCCTAGGCCATCTTGTTATCCAGCCAGCTGTGTTTTGATCTTGGAGGGCCATTTGAAGATTAAATTGAGACATCTTTTGTTACTATTAAGTGCAGTAATTAAATCAGCTCAGTGTTATTTAAGTGTGGAAAATGTCGCTTTGCTGGCCCATGGGTGTCTGAAGTTGCCATTAGACAGCTGTGTTGCTTCCAGTGCTAATGATGAAGAGGTAGGAGAAAAGAGCCAAGTGCTCTCTAAATAATTTTCAACTCTTTCTGGGTTATGCCGGATCCCCTCCCCACCTTTTTGTGTGACGTTTCTCCTCCATCTCTCCTCAATTAATGAAGAGCAAGGTTTTTGAGAGGGAGCTCGAGCTTTGTCAGGTGGAGAGCTGGCAGCGAGTGCCCAGTCCTGGGCGGAGGGGTGGAACAGTGTGGGTGAAACATGCTGAGTTCCGTGGATGGGCAGCTGCTGCCCCATCTCTGAGCTTGCAGTTGTTGGCTCTGTGAACAACAAAGAGGCTGACCTAGCAGGGTGGATCTAATAAATGAGCAAAGTTGACTGCCTGCCCCCCTTCCCCTGTGGTGGGAGTCTGCCAGTCCAGTCAAGCACAGCGAGTACATTTGTTCCCATGAGGGTCATTGTAATACAATTTGCTGGTGCAGACTGGCCTGGCTGTGAAGTGGTGGCACCTGGGAGATGTGCACTCTGGCTCAGGCCAGGGCTGGTATCATTCAGAGGTCTCCTGGGGCAAGGCAGTTGCCCTTCCCCATCCCCTTTTGCCTGCTGCTTGCTGAGCAAATTGCTTTGAGAGAAGTGGCTGGAGGTGATGATTGGCAGCAGGGAGCGGAGCAGACAGACACTGGAAGAGAAAGTGAGATCCTCAGTGGGAAAGGCAGTTCTTCGGAGGTCGAATATGTTTTAACGCTGGGTTAAGTTGCACAGCGGTATTGGCTCATTGCTACTGGCAGCACTGATCACTTGAGCGTTGCCTTACCCTTCCCATCGTGCCCTTTAGAGCCCTGTCTTGCCTCCTGTGCGCAGTGGACATACTCCTTGCTGCTCCCGTGGCTCGCGCAGCGAACCCGGCGGCTCTCGCTCCGTGCTGGGGAGCGGCCGCCAGGCTCAGCCCGCCCAGCCCGAGCGCGCTGCTCCCTCCCCGGCCCTCGCTTCCAGCCTCCTCCTCCGGAGCCGCCTCGTTAGCCTGTCCTCCCGGATGCGCCCGGCTCTGGGCTCCCATCCCCAGTAATTGCCCAGCAACATCTATTTGCATTGCTTTTTACGCTGCCGTGTTTTATGGAGGGGGAAGTGTGTTTGCACTTCGCGAGTGTTTTTGAGCTGTGGCAAGGGCAGAAGAATGGCAGATGGGTGGGGATGAGAGAATCAGGAGCGTGATGAATCTGTTTTTCTTACCTTGTTTAAAATTGCCTGTTAAAATTCAGCAGCCGCACCTCCGATCAGCCTAATGGTGTCTGCCATGTTGCGAATACACAGTCATTAGTTGGTCCAATTCATGCGTGCTGAGGTAGGAGGGTGATGTGAATGCAAAGGAGCTGGAGAGAATGGGAGCTGGGGGGGCAGGGGAAGGAGGGGGAGAAGCTTGGTAATACAGTGACAATGAAACATACGGTAGTCACACTGGAAAACTTTCTCCTTCATTAGCAGGGATCTGTTGAGTTTCTGCTCACATTAGGGTAATTAACACAAGTACAGATTGTTGAACATCTGTGCAGTTTAACTATATGGCCGGTTCCCAGGCTTTAAACAGGGCTGTGAGGAGCCAAATGCAAAGCAGTATGAAAAGCCCACACACTATTCATTTTACTGAAATTAGCATTTCTGGATGAAAGCTGATGTTGCACGTCGGCTATAAATTTTCTCTGGTCTGTTGCCAGGTTGGCTAATGATCTGAGGTTAGTGTTTGTTAAAAAAATTTTAAAATTTGTTACTTCTAATATTCTGGAGGGGAAGTTTCTTAAAAGGCAAAACAAAAAGCAAGCAAAACAAAGCATATGGGTATATTATATGTAATGTTCTTCTAATCTTTTTACAGTGGGAGCTCGGTAAGGAATTCCTGGTTCAGCCTCTCTCAGAGACTCTTGGCTCCATGAAACTACCAAGGGATTTTTAGTATTTCTGACCAAACTGCAGCCTTGTAAATGCCTGGGAGGCTCCGCTTACTGTGTGTTGTAGATATGAGCTGTGTAAATGAAATGCAGAATTCTGTCTGCAGGATGGTAACTACACAGGTATTGCTTCTCCATGCATCCCCATGTTTATGGAGACTCTTCTGCCGTGGTTATCCCAGAGGAGTGTTGTGTTGCTGTGGCATCTTGGAGCTTCCTCCTTGCTCTTCTTTTGACCTTGCCCAGCTGAGAGCACAAATTTTTTCCACAGGTGGAATTAAGTGTTCAAGGCCAGGCTGAATGGGGCTTTGAACAACATGGTCTAGTGGAATATGTCCCTGCCCATGGCAAAGGGGTTGGAACTAAATGAGCTTTCAAGACCCTTCCAACCCAAACCATTCTGTGTCTCTATGAGTTGCTGTGAGGTGGACAGCCCTTACTGCTGGGACAACAATTAGTGCACCATGTGTGCCAGGAAATTTTGTCTTAATGGAGAAGACTTTAATGTCTAAAGATAAAAAGCCTACCAGTGTGCATGAAAAGAATAATCCTCATTAGCACTATTTTGTCCCTGCTGTTTTCAGTAAGTAAAAAAAGTTTTTTCATAGTGAAGGTTTTTTTAATGTAATACCTGTGGGCTGATGTGAACAGAGCTGACCTTTGAAACCCTGTATAAATTTTAAAAGGTTTGTATATTTTTTTGGTTTAATTGGGAAAGGAAGGGGTTTAGTGTCTTGGAGGAAGTGTAATTCTTGCCAGGAGTGAGTGATTTGATCTTTCAGTTCACCCTCAGCTCCTGTTCTGTAATGGCTTATACTCCAGCCCAGAATTTAGTTTGGCATCACTTGGAATTGTTGGTGAAATGGTTGCTGTTGCACTCACCAGCTCCTCAAAAGTCCACTGACAAACATCAGAAGTGTCAGAGCTTCATTTTCTTTGTGACTAAAAAACCTGGGACCAAAATCCAGTCTTCAGATTCAGTCCTGCAAATGCCTCAGCCTCAGGAGCACCATCACCCTGGTCCCTGTAATTCAGCCCCATAAATGGTTTCTCATTGAAGGATCTCTTTCTGGGGTGGAGGTGTCCACACAAGACAGACTTGCTGAATCATACAAAACTCTGCAAGTTCAGTTAATTATGTGGTTTATTTCTGGCTATTTCTGAAGCACTAATTTAGTTAATCTAGTCCAAAATGAAATTTAGTCTGGCCTACTTCCTTCTGTAACAGTTTTGCTGATAATTATGTGTGTGTATGTGCACACTAGTTTAGTGAGGAGACAAAAAACTGAGTGAAATGTTTAGCTACTTTAGACTTCTTGCCTTCTCCATAAAGGATGTGAGAAGGTGGCATGTTGCTCGGTCACAAGGGACACATAGAGCTCGGAGAGCATCTGTTACAAGAAGATGACAGAGGGCATTGGCCTTTCAAAGCAGGGTTGCAGTGAACTAAGCATTGAGATTTCCTCTGTCATGGTCTTTCCAAAAGGGTCCTGGCTCCTTGGTTAAGAAGTACTTGTTTAAAACTAAATGGGGGGAAAAAAAAGTATCCTTACTGTTACTGTTTGGTTTTTTCCTGGACGCAATAATAGGGTTACTTTGAGTACTGGCAGAATTGTGTGACTGAAGTTAATGAGGATATTCAGTCTTAACCATGGTTAACATCTGTGCACCCTAGATTTGTACCCCATGTATCTCTGCTTGGATTTTATTCAGTCTCATCCATGGAAAACCTAGCTCTATGCAAGAGAGTCACACTCAGAAAAAAACACCTGAACAGTATTTCTGTTAAAATAAACAGACAGACCTGGATTGTTTTCACTGTTAGGCAAACCAAAATCACCTATTTCTTTACATGGAACTGACCATGAAGTTAAAGGGCTTCTGTACCTGCAGATACACAGCCAAAATTAAACAAAATTTTTCTCTATTAATGCCCCGTTCCATTTCAGCCCTGCTTTTTGAGAATATTTCCCACAAGCTGGACTTAAAATGCCAGAAAATGGCAGTGCATCCAGAGAAGTGATTTCATTATTTTGGTAGATAGGAAAACTGCAGCTGGTGAAACGTGTCTATCAGCCTTCAGTTACACGGCTGTATCTGAGAATGTACGTGTAATGATTTTTTAGCAGAATTTTCCAGTGTGTCCTGGAATGCACTGAGAAATTTGAGGACATCATTTTGAAGGCCTCCCAAAGTTTCCTTGGAGTTTTCACTTCGTGTATCACTAAGCCAGCTTCTGTGAAGCAGCAAGTTCTCTTGTTCTCCTGCTTTGAGCAGGCAGATGTAGTTATTTTAATACCTAAAATAAGCTCAGAGAACTTGACAGTGTTGTTTGGGCAGGCTGCACATCCTCAGCCACCTCTCAGACCTTTATCAGGCTCCAAACTGAGCGTGTCTTGCTAACTCTGCAGTTGCGTGGTTGGAATTATCTCCATTGTGTAGATGGGAACACTGAAGCAGATTGGAAATTACTTGCCCCAGGCCATCTAAAGCTGACAATAGACCACACAGTCCCTCGGCCTCTTTCTGTGCCAAAACCATTCTCTTGTGTCTGCACATGGAAAAAACAGAGTAGATCGAGCGGAGAGCGGTATTTGTTGTGATAACAATGTGCATTGGGTCCCAGAAGGCCATCGGACAGTGATGGATACATCACTGTGAAATTAAAATCACCCAGAGATGCACAGGAGGAAGGGCTGGAGTGGTCTTTGGGCAGGGGGGTGCAGCCAGCAGCGGGTCCGGCAGCCCCTGCGCCAGCAGCACATTTGCATTCTCCTGTCAGGGAGCTGGAAGCTGCCACCGAGCAGTTTATACTCAGCCTGTGCTGGCCTTGAATTATGCATGACCAATTTATCATGCCCCCAGCTGAAAAACTAATTGTGTCCCTGGGATATATTTACTAGAAATTGTAGTTTGCTGTGCTGGGGTCCCCAGAGTGTCCGGCAGAGCAAACGACTGGGAAGTCGGAGCATGTTCAGAACAGGACTCCTGGCTCCACTGGAGCCCCTGTGCTGTTGATAGATTTTTCACTTCGATTGCCTTTCCGAGGGTTTTCCCCCTCCTTCCTATTTTTTTACACTGCATTACACTTAATCGGGCTGCAGGAGTCCTTCCAGTAGTCTCCAGTATTAAAAAGCACACGATGTGCCTTTAAAAAGGCAGTTTATTCAGGAAATGCCAGCCAGGCTGGGGGAAGGGGGCTGATTTCTTCTGTGTGTGGTTTTTCTCTTCCTTTTTTTTTTTATAAGCACAGTGTGGCTTCATATAATGTCTCCAATTACCGTGAACGTCCCCTCCCTCTCCAGGTCTAGAGTGATGAGATTCCCTAATTACTGTCATTTGAGCAAGAGGTTGAGGAGGAGAGCATTTCTTTTCCTCATACTCAGAGCTTGTGGGGTGGGCTGAAGCTTGCAAACTCTATTACCACCATATAATGGTGGAGGAACATACAGGGTCCCAAACGGAGTTTCTCAGTGATGAAATGAGAACTGCCAAACCTGTATCAGGCTGTAAACCCTCTCATGAGGTAGTGCTAAATCATAAAGATCATCAGTGGGGGCGAGGTTTGAAAGGGAAGGAGGCAGTTCACTGATAAATTAATCACCAAGTTCAGTCTGTCCTCCCCCACTTGTCACAGAAGGAGGATGTCAAGGAGTTAATCACAATAAAGGAGTCAAGAGTAACAAGACTCAGAGGCAGAAGAGCCCTCTGGAATCTCTTGTTCCCTTTCTGTTCTCCTTCTTGTCTGATCTCATACGGCTCTGCCTGACGCCGTTCGCAGTGAGGAGCCACATCTCCAAGGTCATCAGGAGCTGTGCCAGCTCCATCTGCATGGCTTCACTGCTGGCAGCACGGGCACAGAAATGGGAAGGCCTGCTCTTCTGAGAGGCTGGGAGACGACAAGCCAGGGCTTAGGAGAGAGGGATTGCCCCTCCTCCAAAATGGGCAGGAGCATTTCTTCTGGCTGTGCCAAAATGGGCTGTACGCTCCATGGCCACGCTGGGCTCTCGCACTGCTTTGACAGGATTTAGCGCGTGTCCTCTTGGGACCAGAGCTGCAGGGAGTGTGAACTGGGCTGGAAGAAAGGTTCTGGCAGAGGTGCTTTCTTAAATAAATTTAAGATCTGTGAAGTAGTTTATGCAAACTGTTTGTAGCAAGTGTGTTGCATGGGAAACAAGTGGGAAAGAAGTGAAGGTGGTTTTACGTAATTTCTGAATGTCACAGATCTAGATCAGCTTTTAAACATTCGAAAGCTCTCTACAGCTTACCTCTTTGTAGTTCCCCAAATTTGTATTCATCATTAGTTCCCCAGAAAGATCTGGTGAAAAGATTTGTTCAGGTGACTACACGTCTAGCTGCAGAAAAAGTGGAGCAGATCTGCCGTGTGATGAAGCCATGCTCCTCTTTGCTGAAATATGTGATACAACCAGCATAAAAGTGGATCTGAAGCTTGTAAGATTATTTTGGAGGGAAGGCATAAACAGGTTTGTCCCTGTATGCTGCCAACCAAAGCAAAACCACCACACAGTTCAAGGTTGGCATGAACTTCCAAATCAGGACTACCCATGGTGTATCTCTTCAAACCCTGGTGAATGAGAAGTCATGGGTCGAGAGATGTCCTTGCAGATCCCACACTCTAAGGCTGCCTTGCTCCCTTGAAGCTGCTGATTTCCAAAGAACAGTGGGCTGCTCATGGAGCTCAGTGGTTCAATGGGTCCATGCAGAGGGACAAAGGAAATTCTTAAGATGAGCTGTACGGTGTTTGTTCCAGTCCATTTTTCTGGAGGATGTTGTAGCACTTACAAAATGACTGTGCTTTTTGGACAGTGGGGAGAGCACAAGACAGGCAGACTGGGAATAGGATGGAGACCACTTTCATGTAGCAGCATTTGTACTGGTATGGAGGACGTAGGGTAGTAGACAATGTGAATCACAGCATCTTTTGTTAGTTTTTTTTAGCTGCAGCAACTCTGTCTGGGTGCTTTTGCCCTTTCATCATTGAGAATGAAACACATTAGTGAATCCAGGTTATGTTCCTTTTGCTGGTGGTTCTTATTAGCTTGTTAATGATCTTGCTAGGTTTTAAGTGCCTACAAATGCGAGTTCACGCATAGCTTTAGTTCAGGGCAGCCGTCCTTGGCAAGAGTGTCCTGATTTTTCCTATGAAAATCTTCCATGTTTTGTTCTATTTCAGCCCCTGTTAACTTGTCATTATAAATAGAGGGAAAAAACCACTGGCACTGTGTTGCCTTATGGATATTGCTCTTCCCTGAACCTGCCTCTTATGTTCTTTCCAAGGGAGCTTGTCTAGCAATTCTCAGTTTCTGAGTGGTTCTACTGGGGTTTTTTTCCTCAGTTTTATTATTCAAGTACTTTTGGCTTTGCTGCTTTTTGTCAGTCTGTTGCTGTGCTGTGTTCAAGTTGCTTGAGCTGTTTGGTTTTTCTCCCGTTTGTTTTGCTGCTGCTGTGGCTGCAGTGGGATGAGAAGCTGCAGCATTGCTGGGGAGGGCCAAGTACAGAGGAACCCACAAATAAGCTGTGGCAGCAGCTCAGAAGATGCGAAAAGGTGGTGAAATTGGGTTAAAATAGAAGTCAGCGATTGTTTTATAACAGGCAACATGACACAGACTGACACTCCCTTGACTCTCAAGTTTTTCTCACCCAAAGGTCCTGTCCTCCATCGTTTTCTTCCTCCTCCTCTTTCCTTCCTGTAGCTAGGATACACTGCAGTGTCAATTTTCATTTAGTCTTGTGCCTAAAGTTATGTAAATAGAGAAAAGCAAGTTGTGATCAGCAAAGAGAGATGTGATTTTAGGAAGGGATTTTGTTTTATTCATGCCAAAATGTTGAGGGGAATTACGCTAACATCAGCTATAACTTAAACAGAATACTTGCTACCACAGTATCAAATCAGTGTGAACTTAGCTAAAACACCATTCTAGCTTGGGAGTTTCTGGGGGGGCTGGATGGAGCCCCATGTTCTGAGCATTTTTTGAGTGTCACCATGTTTCTCCCAGTCAGGAATGAGAACTAGCAAAAATAGATGGAGGAAAGGGGCCAATGCGTTTTTCTCGTAATACAACCATGGAAGCATCTCTGGAGATGTGCGCACATGCAGTGGCACATCCACATCCCTGGCTTGAGGAGCTGTGGAGGAATTCTGAAGCAGGGCGGGGGGGAGTGGGAGAATAAACCTTGCCGCTCTAAGAAATCCTGAAAATGTCCATCAGAAACGCAGCGAGTATTCGGAGGCTGCTGGAAGCGTTCCAGTATCGGAGTCTTTGTCTCCATCCATCAGAGGCACTGCAATCTTTGTGCCCCCAGCTTCAAACAAGGGCTTCACGCTGTCCTTGCAATCTGCCTTTATGCAGCGGAGTGTGGAGGCTTCTAATTACGAGGCCGAGCGGCACGGCGGGTGGGGAGCCGTGCTGCGCCCCACAGCCGCGCACCTGATTATCCGTTGCTGAGGTCGTTAGAAGGGTTACTCCTGAGTTTAAGCCTGCTCCGCAAGACCCCTAATTATATGCTGCTCTGCAAGTTGCATTAAAAAGAAATTGTTGAAAAGACAAAGGACAGAATAACATTTCCTCCCTCGTCTTCCCCTCTCTCCCCCTCCCGCGGCACACACAGACACACTCCCCCACCTCTCCCTGCTGGGCCCAGAGCTACTTCTCACGCTTGAGTTGGTGCAAGCTCTGATAAAGCCATTGAAAGATGCAGCGGGGAGACAGAGCGCTCCCAGGGACTGAGGGAAGCAGAAGAGGAAGCCGAAGTAAAATGACCCCCTCCCAGGTAGATACAGCCAGGCGCTGCTTGCTGAAGGAGTTGTCCCACAGAGCAGAATTAGAGAAGAGATTAACCGTCCTTTATTGTTTTGTTTCACTTCCTAGGGAGCAATGTAATGTGGTTTCTTCCATCGTGAAAAACCTGCTTCATCTGGAGCTCCGGGAAGCCTGAATCACTATAGATAAGACATTCAAAGTGCAGTATCCCTTGCACATGCTGCCAGTTCTCATTTTAATCTCCCCAGACATCAAAAAAATTAAAATGTAAAATTCTGAGCTATGCAGTTGAGTGACGTGAAGGCTGCATTCGCTGCAATGCAATTTCCAAATCTGGGACATGCACACATGTGTCCATTCCTGTCAGAGATAACGGGTTTATGTGTGCTTTCCATGAGCCCATGAAGTATACCATTAGCAGAGATAGAGAATTGAATGGGTTCTTCATTACCACATGTCTGGACTACTAATGAAACTAAACCCAGGCTGATAACAGTAGCACTAAATATTTCCGGCACTTCCTTGTGCAATGGTACCATTTTCAATTTATGGTGGAGATTATTACAGGGGTATCTGCAATAGCAAGGGCAGTGTCTTTTTCAAGATTTTTATTTCAAGGGTGGGTGTTTTTATTACTCTCTGCGTTCTAGTTGTACCTGAAAGCCTGAGCGTCCGACCAGGATTTCACCATACTACATTCTGTACAAACATGGTGGGGAAAAAAGGATTCTGTGCTGCAGATCAGGGTTTTCGAGATGTGGCTATGAAATTTTTTCATTGCTTTTGTAGCTGTAGAGAAACTCATATTTGAACAGGAATTTCAAAGTCAAAATGTCAAGGTTTGAGTCACTTCTGCACTGGAGTACCTTGCCAGCTCTGTCGTGTTACACTGTGCTGTAATCTATGAGCTTTAAACCTTGCTCAGTCTCTTGAATATCTCGGTAGCAGTGCTCCATTGTATGCTCCTCCTTTCTTACTAGTTTGGCTTCATTTCATTCTGGTGCAGAGCACTGGATTCACTGCCCACCCAAGGCGCTAACAGAAAGGAAACTTCTGCCCCTCCTGTCTCATGTTTTATTTTTTCCCCGCCCATGTTTTTGTGTATTCAGTTTATCTCTGTGCGGTGAGGAAGGTCCCTGAGGCAGTCTCCGGGGCTCTGGTTCACGTGGCCGAAGAGAGCAGCGGTGCAGCCCCACGGGCAGCACAACACGGTACTCCCGTGCATTTGTTGGCATTCCCTCCAAAGCTCTGGCTCAGGCACCGGGGAAGAGTTCAATGCGCTTCTCTTGGTCACCTTGTGCTCACCCACATCGCTCCCTCCAAGGCAAGATCCCAAACCTCTGAAGGATCACTTCCTTGTGTTTGTGCTTAATGTGAACTCACAAGCCTCTCTCTGTGTATGATGTGAAATAATCCCAAACCTTGAATCTGATAACCCCAATTTTTTTCTCTGCATCAACTTGACATACCCCTTTTGCTCTCTCATGCCCTGCTTTTCACCGCTGCCTGTTCAAACATGTCATAGGTATGTTTACTGTGGGACATTGTTCCTGGCTACCCACCCAACAGCAGGATGAAGACGGCCCCTTATCCCACCTGCAGTTTTATATGGCTTTTGTTTTGGCAAGATGGCACAACAAAGATATCAGCTCCCTAAAGTTACTCTAGAGAGCAAAATCTTTGTCAAGCCTCGTATTTTCAAGACATCTGTGCCTTAAGAGAGTTGAAAATTGCTTCAACTTAAAAATCTCATTTGGGCTGGAGGTGTAACCTTGTCTTCAGGCCAGGTGCAGGAGTGCTGGTACCTTTTTAGTAGCTGTGGTACTTTCCTTGTCCTACACACTCTTCACCGAGTCTCTTGTTGGCTTTTCAGTTTTTGTTCTGTGATATCTCCCTGCTTTAAAAGGTGCAAAGAGTGATCACAGTGTTTTCTTGCATGGTTTGTCATTTCTTCAACCCCAGAGTCCCCAGAGTCTGCAAGCTGAGTCACTTTTCTGCTGCCAGAGTTGTGCAAGAGGTTTGCCTCTGGAGACAGCAGTGTCTTGAGGCTTCAGCCATGCATTGTTGAACAGTCTCCAGAGTAAGTGTCAGTTTGAAGTAAAAGAACTTGAAATCTAGAGGCAGGGAAGATAAAAGTGAATTTGATTATAGTGCTTTTCAAACCCCATACGTAGGCAAGATAATGAAGCAGGCAGCATGTTCAGCCATAGGTCACTTAGCCTATGTTTGGCACCATAACCCATTTCACTGCTCTCATAAACCCAGGCATGAGCCACTGCTGCTTTTGGAACACAGCACTGTGACTTCCATCTGCCAAGGAGAGTAGAAGAAACGTATCTCGCTTGAGCCACACCACCTTTAATGTGATCGTTTACCCTGCCTCAGAATCAAAAGTGTATAAATTCTTACCTGTCGTCTCAGAAGTCTGGCTGTGGTTTGGAAGCCATCTAGCTATGAACTCAGACAAGCCAGATATGGCTCACTCCCTCTAGACTGGGAAAGGGTAGCTTAGTATTTTTTATATTTTACCGTGCTTTTCTTTCCATTGTGTGAAAATGGTTTTGGGAAACAGATAAGCACTGGCTGAGATCAGGTATATATTTGTACTAGTGGAGGTGAACAAAGAGTGCTTTGATAGAGCTGTATTTCTTTATTAATTACTTCCCTGTTATAAAGACTAGATCTCGTGGCTGTAGCCCAGGTAGATGTGAAATATCTCATCACAAAATGCTGCAGTAGCAATGCAAAAGAAGTATGCTTGGGTTTAAGGGAGACAGCGATAAAATGGGCCCATGAAAACACGTGTGCTGAGCTGATGCAGACCCTGGCCCTACAGCTGGTGTTGATACCTGGTGACCTTGCACACCAGAGCCATGGATCATGACTCCAGTTCCACCCTGGACTCCACATTTCAGCACAAAAGAGCTCAGTGCTTTACAGTGGCTGCTGCAGATTTATGTTAGGATGTGTTTGTGGCACTTGTCTACATCCACTTCAGTTTGTGGTGTGGTGAAGTGTATTGAAAAAACCTGGTCTGCAAGGACTTGGAGAGATCAGGGAGCAAAGGAAGGGATACAGGTGAGACAATGAATGCTGGCAATTATCTGAATTTCAGTGGAGTGTCTTAGCTGGGACTTGTGAACAGTTGTGAATTTTTCTGTTTAAAAACCCCAAGACAAATCTTTTCCACTCTTGTACAGCTAAAGAAAATGTTTATATTTGAAATAAGGGATGAGCAGGTGGAAGAAAGTGACTTCTTTAGTAAAGCCCTGAACCTTACTGTAATAGAAAGTGTAAAGTCATAGAGTCAGTGGTCATGATTCAGAGTCAAAAGGTTACAGGGTAAAAAAGAAGTGAAAAAAAATAGAGTTCCTTATTTGTGCCTTCTAAGTAGTTGAGCTTTCTGTCTGGCCAGCTGCCACAGCGTTAGGACTGTAACCAGCCGTGTGTATGGAAGGTTTTCTTCCCTAACATTTCATCAGTTGATCCCTCAGTTTATCCCTCCCACTCCTTAGGATTGATACTAGGCAAGTATGTTTTTAAAACATTGTCAGTGGCCACTGCTCTCACCTTGTCTTCACCAGCACTTGTGCTGTGGCTGCAGCTGGTGGAGCTGGATGAGCAGAAAGCTGGTATGGATCAGTTCAGCAGAGGTTAATGCCACTGGTGTGGCACAAGACCCCATATTAAATCTGAACCTTGCAAAGATGTCTGAAAACCAGCAGAGCGGGTGGCTGGGAGATTAACTCTGCATGGGGACGCTTCGGAGAGCAGAGAGCCACAATAGCGGTTTCAGTGCCAGCTTTGTCCCAGCTGCCAGAAGGGACTTTGTCAGGGGAGTCCTTTACCATGGCACTGCTCCCCCAGCTGCTGGAACAATTGCTCGAGACCACTGGCAGTCAGCATGATTAAAGCAGCCTTCAGGCAGCTTTATTTTACATGGGCAGCTATCCAGGTCCAAGGGTTGGCTCAGCCTGGAAGGATGGAGAAGGAAGTTTGTCATGTTGTACCCTTCCACCTCTCTTCTTCATCTGTGTTTAAGGGTCAGGCCTGACTTTGGGGTTGATCTGTAGTCACTCCATGTTGCAGTCCATTAAATGCTCCCAGTACCTCTGGGTATTGACCGATCCGACAGGACAGACTTTTATTTTCTTTGTACATAAAGGTGCCATTTAATTGAATTAATTACCTAATCTCTTGCTAGATGAACTGGGATTTTAGCTGTATGAATTAATAATGCAAACCAGGAGCACCCTTCAAACTTAAACCCCTTTCCTTTCTCTCAAATTGGGTTGCAGCTGTTAGATCCCATTTACAAACCATAAGTAATGAAACTGCTGTTAACAGATTTACCCATTTCATGTCGGGATTGAACTGCAGGAACCAAACAAGGCTGCTTGCTCACGCTTCAGTTTCTTCCTTAGGCCAGGTAGAGCCTTCCCTTTGCCTTTGTATTTTTAAAAATGAGAGCTAGGAGGTATGTTTACCAAAATGGATTTTTGTCCCAGTGGGAATAGCCCTCTTTTGCTTTCCTCTGCTTTTTATATGTGAGTATGTAAATATATGTAAATGTATACAGGGGCTTGGATTTACCCTCTTCGTCTCCCCCTCCCATGTATAATGTATGTGTTAAACACGTAATCATTAATCAACTTTGTGGGGAGTGGAGACAAGAAGGGCTCTTTGATGATAGATGTATACTTGTGACTGTGCTTGTATGCGTGTTTATTAGGCAGCACAGTGCTATCAAAAGAAACTCCAGGTCCCCAAGGATAAGAAACAGCACAGGGAACAAATGAAGAGGAAAAAAAAAATCCAACCCCTCTTACTGTAAAACCCTCTGTCTTCTACCATCTGTCTCCTTTTTTGGAGTGAAATAAATTGGGGAGAGAGCTTTGAATAAGGTGCTTATTTGTAATGCACTGAAACGTTCATGTAGAGCAGAAGCAAAGTTACGGTTAATGTTGCCTCTGATGGCTGGGAGTGTTGGAGGCAGGATGACATTATGCCTTTTGTCTGTACATGCTGGAAGTGGTTTAGAGACAAAAAGCCTTCAGGATATCGTGCACAAGCACAACTATTCCTGAGGTTTTAATATCATGTTTGATGTTATGGAAGGCACAAATTAAAGGTGGTCATTGCCCTGAAGTGTTCATAATAAAGACAACAAAACCCACAGTGGTTCTTTGTGAGTACCCAGCTCAGAACATGCTTCAGGCTGCTCTCTGTTGCTGGAGGAGGACTTGGGGCTCTGGAATTTCGTGTCTGGAGATTAAGGTAGAGGCACAGGGATTGACTTCTTTGCATTACTTGCATGCAGCAGTAAGTCTTGGGACCTGGAAGCTTTGGACTGGATGTAGAAAACCAAACATTTCCTTGGTTGTGCTAGAGGGGAGCTTAGTCATGCTGGTAGAATTGTGCTTGTGATCTTGCACAAAATGATAAAGTTGCAATAGACATGTTTGGGGGGAAAATTAAAAATCCAAAGTATTTAGGTGCCTTAGATTATTTTTTGCTGCTCTCATTTAGCTTGTGCTTCCAAGTGCCTATATTGAGAAATATCTAGTCAAATAGATATTTTAAATGAGCTTTAAAAGTGGCTTTGGCTCATTGAGTGTAGAACTGCTGCACCTCTTGCTTTGTGTTCTTGCAGAGCTAGGCAGGAGACACCAAGATCTGATTGGAACCGCTGAAGTGCAGTGGAAGCAGCAGTCCCAGCTCCATCAGCCATCTGCTCCGAGCCCAGGAGCCAGCACCAGCCAGGGCACAGGGGAAGGGCTTGCAAGTGTGTTAGTGGGGAGCAGCAGCAGCGAGACCAGGAGGCAAATGGGAAGGAAAAACTCCATCTTCTGCAGTCTGCTCGATGTAGAGAAGCTGATGGATTGGCTGCAGCATGCCAGATTTGTCAAGGTGTATCTGGTACTGTTTTAGGAAAGGAAAAAAAAACCAATAAAATCCCAGGAAGGTTATACTCAACAACAGCTACATATATTTGCTTTGCGCTAATCTCGGCTATGTTTATGATAACATAGCCTCATCCATTCTGGTTCTTTTTCTTTATTTTCTATTTATTTCCTCCTCCAATTTGCCAGAGTCAGCACTTCCAAACTGTTTTACAGATAAGCTGAAAGCCACAGAAATTCAGAATTTTCCGAAACTGTTGACTGTTCAGGTCTACATTTTTGGGTTTGGAAGTCTTTCCACCATTTTATTTTCACAGAAGGAATAAACAAGGAGTTGGTTTTGGAAAGGGCTTCAGCTATATTGAGATTAAGCACATACATGAAGCTAAGCATTTGATCAAGTGCTTTTCTGAATGCACTTTTTAGAAAATTGATGTCCCTTCCACTGCTCTCGCTAAGCTGATCGGGAGATGCTGAGGTCTGATCAGAGCCTTTTGTGCGTTTTCGAGATAGTGTCTCTGGAGGATCATTACACACACATCCCTCTGCAGAGACTACAAGGAGATTGTCACCAGGAAAGTGTTAGTCACTGTGTATTAACATGCAGGATTATTCTGCCTCTTTCTTCACTGTAAGCTTTTCATCTCCTTACTAAGCAGGCACAGTCATGTCTGGGCTAAAATCACAAAGGTTTCTTACAATGCTCCATTTGTGCTTCCAGTTCAGAAATAAACTCCTGTGAAATGAGCTGTTAGCTGTTGTGGGACTTTGGAAAAGAGGCAGGGAAAGGGCAGTGGCTTCAGCCTCTCCTGCCACAGAGAGTCCAAAGGGAGATGAGCCAGGACCAAGGCACAGGAGCCCAGCACTCAGCTCCTGAAGGAGGGGTAAATGACCTGACAGCTGAATAGAGTTGTTGATGCCTTGGCCAATGAGCAGATGGTCAGCCACAGCAAGGTGGAGTACAGCTTGCTGTCCTGTTCCTTCCAAAAGCATCTACCATGCAAAGCTGGTGGTTGAACACACACCAGTGATGTTCCTCCTCCAACTGGACAGCGTTCCTGCCCAGAGCCATGGCCATGCCTGTGGCAACAACAAGGCAAGCCATGCCTGTGAGTGTGCTGGAAGCTCTCCAGCTGGTGGCTGAGCATGGCAAGCATTAGTCAGTGACTGAAAAAACATTTCCTCCTCAGACATCACCACGAAGGGAGAAGAGCAAAGCCAGATCAGTGGTGCTCTGCATATTCACAGGTCCATGAGCAAACGCAGTAAAGAGTTTTAGAACACAAAACAGACAGACGTCTGTCGTTCACCTCAGGCAAATGAAACTTTATGGTGAAATTGTACTGGTATATATGGAAAATTAACCTAGTAGTTGCCCTGCAATTATGCCTCATCAAAGCAATTGCCGTTAGATGGCATGTCCTGCTACACCACCTTTCCAGTACGAGTCACGCATCTACACTTACAGCCTTCCATCCTTCTTGGGAACCGCCAGACTCCAAATGGAGCAGAACCATGTTTTTGTTGGAAATAGTTGGTTACTGATATAAGCCAATTACTGGAGATGTTTCTTACAGTTTGTGCGTGAGGAAATGGCCTTTTTTTTGTGGTCAGCAGTTGGCATGGTATGCATTTGACTGCTTTAATAGTTTTTGCAACCCCACCCAAATACTCGCTGTAGTAGAAAAGAAATAAATTTGGAAGAGCTGGTTGGGTGTAGCTGATCACATATTCACCCTATTAGCTTCAGCTGGCCTGTAGAGTTCCTGTACCCAGAACATTGAGAACACAGAGCTTTTTGAAGTAAAACTAGCTGTTCCCTATGTCAGATCAGTTCATGTCTGTACAGATGGTTTCTCGACTGGAATTGCCAGTAACATCATTGGCAAAGGCTCTGAATGACATTTTTTGTCCCTTTAGGTTTGGGGGGCTTTTTTGTTTTGTCTCTCTGATTGTATTCGTAAAGGAAAAATTGCAAAGAAAAGAGCCAAAGGAAAGTCAAGAGGCATTGTACAAGAAGGAAAAGATTATAGCAGGGAGGCATAATGTATTGGAAGTGAAAGACTGTTCCCGTCTATTGGGGATTTTCTCAAGAATGTGAATGTACACGTCTACTAGAAGAATGGGAAAAGAAGGGCTGACACTTTGTGGGGTTCAGACAAAAGAATATAGATCCTTTTCCCTTCGCATCAAGCGGTCCATGGAAATTAAATTGTCCTCTCAATGCAGGGGGGAGTTCCTGTCCAGAATGGATCCCAGCATGGTGGTGACTGTAAAGAGGTTTTCTCTTCTACTACCCTGCTCCACGGGGCATTTACTTGAAGAGCATAATTAGGATGTGCATCTGGAAAAACACACCACCAGACAGAGATACACTAACACAGTGGAACTCAAGTGTATTTTAGTCTGCTGCAGATGATAGGAAAACTGAGATGAGCACCAGCTAAACTTACTTCCCATGAACTTTCTCGCATCATTTCTTCACATACTTTGGCTTATGCACATACAGACCTCTTTCTGTAATGGAGAAAGTTGGGTTGTTTAAATGCCATGAAAGAAGTTTGATTTAAGAGGAAATTAGAAAAAGAGAATGAAGGCCTGGCTGATGAGGCCAGGAAAGCTTTTCGTGCTTTGGACAGAGGGCACAAAGAGCCTGGGTAGCTCTGTTGGCCCAGGGTTTACAGTGTGGCTGTTGGTGCCACAGCTGGTTTCTCAGAGCTGGGAGGTGCTGAAGGGAGTTTGTTGTTGGCCAAGTTAGTCTTAGATTGCGGGGGGGTGGCGGGATGCAGGAACTGAGAGTCTTTTAGGATTTTTGGAGACAAGGATGAGAAGATTGTTTGTGAAGGCAACTGGAATGGGGTATGGAAAAATCCAGGAAGGTTGTTTTACCCACGGGTGAAACTCTCTCTTTGGTTTGGACTGCAGCCAGTGGCACAGAGTCACAGCGACTTTTGAATTCATGCATCTGCTGCTTGGCCAGTCCTCGCTGGAGGCTCAAATGGAGCTGCCTGTTCTGGAACCATTTTAGCTGGAATCAGCTTCCAGAAGACAGTTGTTAATAACTCATGTCTCACCAGCCCTCTCCTCCTTCACTCCACTCCCTAAAAACTGGGCTGAGGGGCTGTGCAGGAATTCGGGCTCTCCTGGGCAGGCCAGCAGCAAGGTGACAGGCTGAGGTCATCTGCTAAAGCCATCGCCGTCCTGCAGAGCAGCCACAATTCAGAGCACAGCCGTGTTCAACGCTGGGCTCACTTTCTGTCTATTTTAATGCTTTAAACAGGGCTGTGCGTTCAGCAGTTATTTGTATAAGCGTTCTCCAGGCATTTGAAAAAGACTTCTGTTTTCCAGAAAAGAGGAGGAAAGGGGCCGGAAGGAACCACGTGGGGCAGAGTAGGGGCGAGCGATAAGGGAGCAGCCAGTATAGAGGGGTTTGGCTGGGCTCGTGTGGGGGTGGCTGTGGGCAGATGCAGTACTGCACATAGACTTGCTAGGGCTCCCCCACACCTGGTATTAAATCAGAAAAAAGCCTTCCACCTTCTGGTGCTGGGAGTTATGCTTTTTAGAGCCGAGTTCGACAGTTGTTATTGCAATTTTGTGGTGCTCTTTTGATTTACAGCTGTTTTTACGACCATTGAGGCAGCCACAAATCGAGGAAATCTCATAAAACAGAGAGTAAACGTCTCCTTCACAACCCAGGCAGAGTTTTGGCATCCGTGCTTATTCCATAGAGCAGGATGTGTAAACAATATTGTGTCCCCTGAGTGGCTGATATCAGTACAGTTAAGTGGTAACAGCTTGAAAAATGCATTTCTCGTATATTAATGGTAAAACTCGAAATGGGCCCCCAGGCTAAAGTAAATTGGTGACATTTTGCAGCAGAAAAGGGGGGAAAAAAGAGGGAGGAAAAGAAAAGGGCAACAATTGGAAATGCAGAGCCCCAGCTTTGAAAGCAGTGGGACAGGAGCCAAAGTTGGATTTATCTGCATTATTGCAGTATGGAAATAAATGGATCCACCACACTTGTTGCAAAGTATATCTAATTGGAGAAGATAGATTATATGTTGGCTGCAAATGGGGGACTGCCCCATTCACCACCTTCTTATACAGAAGATGAGGTCACTTAATGCCATATTTAATCAAGATACAATGAGAGCTCCTTTCTTAACCTATTGTATAGCGTAGGAGAAAAGCTTGGTGACCCTTTCCTGTAGAAAGTAGGTGAGTGCACTTCACTGCCCTTGAATGAGTGAGGGATAGGAAGCCAGATGCTTTGCAGATGTGAACCATAGGCTTCCTTCCATATTTTTTCCTCTGCAGCCTCCATTTGTAGGGAAGTTTATATGCTATCCTTTTTAATGGTGTTCCTAATCCCGTCTGCTGGGTCTTTAAATACTCATGCACCCTGTGGCGTGCCTTCTGGTGTGGGTGAGGGTGTCCACCAGTGGGAACAGAGCTGTGGGGAACAGGCGGTCCAACGGAAACTTTCTTCTCCCTGAAATGTAGAAACACGAGACAGAGGGAGAAGGGTTGATGGGCAGACTTGATAATGAAGTTAAAAGAGTCAATCTAATAAACAACAGAGAGACAACTTCTAGAATTTCACCATGTTTTGGGATTACCGCATTCGTATTGTTTACCTAATGAATGTTTGATGTTTCCTTCATGTATAGAGTTGCTGTTACGTGATGGGGGTGACAGGAGGTGTCGTCGTCCTGTAGCTTCTCCATCTGATTACCCAGGGTCTGCTGAGCATAACAAGTGGGGGTCCAGTCCAGCTCAAATTAATCTGGTGTCTGTTGGCAGAGGAGAGCTACGAGAAGACCTTGGGCAGCTGTCTGCTTCACAGAGCCTGGCAGGGAGTTCTCAAATAAAAAAGCTGTCGTTCCTTTCCTGGACTCATACTCAGCATCTACTTGCCCAGTTCTAATTAACCTAATGGATAGTGTTAAAACTGGGCATCTGCAAGGGTTCGTAGACCAATAATCCAGGTGGTTCAGGAAATTGTTTTCTCATTGGATCAGGAGAGGAGGAGAAGGCAGATGATCATTCATTTTTGTTTGGTTTTGCTTTCCAGCGCTGTCTGAAAAGAGCTAGTCTGAAGATGTTGAGTTAGGTGGTGGCAGCCCTCTATTTCTGCAGTTTCCCTGGGCAAAATGGGAATGGCCATTCCCCAAGATCATGCACACACCCGGCGCTGTTGGTGGTAAAGCTGCAGTGAATGACACTTTTATCCAGAGGTTATTTGTTAAATTCTTTACTGACGTGTTAATAGAAAGCATTGGACGGGAGGTGGTTGCAGTGTGTGCTTATGAATGTCTTCATGTTGGTAATGTTTTTATTAAAGTTTTACCTTCTGGAGTCACGTTGCTGCATGGGAATCTCAGCTTCCATACATATTACACTTCAAAGGAAAAATTCAGCTGTGTGTCTTGGTCTCAAGGATTAAACTTGAAAACTTAAATTTAGAAATGAATGTTGATAAATGTAGACAGATGTCCAAATTGGTTTCTTTCAAAGATGTATTAGATTTTAAATCTTTTGAGTGTAAGTGCCCGTGGTCTTTATAATTATTTTACATTGTCCTGCCACAAGCACAAAGCTGGAGGGCTGCAGCAGGTACTAGCACTGAAGCAGAGGAGAGCAACCCCTGAACCACAGTCCACTAGCAGAGGCAAATCTCCTAAATCTCTGTGCTCTTACAGCAGCTGAAGTGCTCAGAGGGGGCAGGGCCAGCGCTGCTCCAGTACGACTCACATGACTGTAATATTCATCTTGTAATAAGAATCTCTCCTACACGTAATTCTGGTGGGATTGAAAATTTCCCAGTAAACCTCTTAGCAAGGCTGCTGAATTAAAAAGAGGAGATACTTCTTAGGTGGTGAAGCCTGCCTGAAGCACACGATCTCTGCAGGAGCTGCTCCCGCCTGCCAATGCTCCCATACCTGGGCATATCCTAGCGCTGCTTGTCAGGTGCTGGTGGGCCAGTGGACCCATCCAAGAGCTCTCAGTCTCATGGGATTTGCCTTCACATTCAGTATGAACACATCCAGCACGCTGCAGCTCTGGGTGAAGTCAGGGATGTGCTTTGTGTCCAAACCGAGCAATCTTCTGCCTGAAAGGGGAGCCCACTTCAGCCCCATCCTCCTGGGTTGCACAGCTGTGCAAGGAGTGGACCTGGGAAAGAACAGTGCTTTTGTGCAGCACAGTTATGTGTTTAACATAATAAATGTTTATTGTCCTCTGGAGCAAAGGAGCAATAGGCTAAATTATAGCCTGGGGAGGGAAAGCTAGAATCATGAGGTATAGGCTGTTAATTATCTTTTTTTTTTTAGCTGTCATAATGTACTGGCGTTTGCCTGCAGTTCCCCCCCCACCCCCACCGCTCCATTACCTCCACCACCACTATCTCTAAAATATCTGCTTCCCCTGCCACTGCGCCCTCCTCCTCTCTGGCCTCCTGCTCTTTCATTTGTAAGGCATCTCTGGCCTCCTGAGAGATTTGTGACTTCTCTCCCAGCAGCCGCTTACGGTGATAAAGGCCCTCAGACTGCCTCTCTCTGATTAATCAGCCCTCGTGCAGCCTCGATAGGGTGTTAATTTGTAAACTCAGTGGACAGGCAACCGTGATAAGCCTCTGCAGCTGCTGTGTGTCTGCCGGGGGGATGGGCAGATAAGGCTTCAGCCCTGGGATGCAGCCAAGAAATATTTTGGAGCAGTGAATTAGAAACAACAACAACAAAAGAGCCTTCTGCAGAGGCACTCCTTTGAGGTTGCTGTGGGTAAGACAGCAAATTTCAATGGCAGCAGACAAGAGCCGCCTTCCTGATAAGCTCCCTGAGCCCCCAGGCCCAGGAAAGGGCCACGTCAGGATTGCATCCCTGACCGGAGATGCTGTCAGAGGGATGTCCGTGTGTGACGTGCCGTGGGCTGGGCTAGGAGGACAGTGCGAGCTTCTCTGTGTCTCATGTACTCACTGCAGTTAACCTGATGCTTTTCAGAGAATCCGATGCTGGTTTGTCAGGGCTGTCTGGCGTGACATGTCACCTGCAAGAAAGGGCTGGACACTAAGGGAGTCCAGAACAGCATCAGTGTCAAGTGATTTTTGAGCGCCCGTAAGTGTTTGCTTTGTAATATGGTTCACATCAAATTCTATACAGAGTCTACTCTGTATCCAGCATATGGATTAAAAACCAGAATACAGCCTTTTCCCTAAAGAGCAGGCCATGCCAAGTGGTCTAAGACCACAGAGTAGTGCTCTGAGAAATAGCAAAGCTTGGACTTAAGCTCTGGAATACCCAGGCAGTTTGGAGCAGGTTGCAGTGATGGCAGGCATGTGTTCTGTTTGTCTGCTCAAGGTGGTTATGTTGAATGTTGCTGGTGTGCTCATGCAATTTTCCCCTTTTTATTGATATGTTTTCTTCAAAAATTGAAAGGAGGAGATATTTCACTGAATTTGTATCAGTGCTTTGGTTCAGCTGAATCTTAATGATCCTGCCGTTGTTGGCCTCCCTGATTGTTCTAATATTATCTGACAACATGCAACAGATGATGGAAGCAGTTCCTTCCCTGTCTGCCAATGCAGGTTGTTATTCAGTTCGTTTTTGAACTGCAGCAATCCTCAGACAGACAGTGACCTTTTTATGAAATCAAATGCCTTGCAAAACCCTCTTGGTCTCTGAACTGTGATTTATAGTCATTTGTGTTGGAGAAAGCTGCAGGTGGGATTTGGGTGACACATAATTGGTTAAAAGATAAAATAAAATGAAGGTTGCCCTGCTGGTACAGTGATGGCAGGAGCTACAGGAATGAATTGCTTGGCAGTGCAGAGCCTGGCCCTCCTCCTCCCGCCCTCCTCCGTCGCTTGCCAAGTCCTGTCTGGCAGGCCATTACAATGATAAATGCAGGTAGCTGGCAAAGACCACAGCTGAGAGTTTGTTCTAGCATGCCAAGCCCTGCTTGGCATTCCCAGTTGGTGCCAGCATTTGCACTCTTACTCAGTTTGACGGAAACCAGGACATGAGGTGTGAATTTATGTCCGCATCCTTCCAGGAGAGAGCTGGGATAATGAAATGCCAAGGCAGCCCTGGGAGCAGCAGAGTAGTTTGGTAGGTACCAAACAACAGTCTGCCACCTGTCATTCGCAGCACAGTCCCTGCTCTCCCCCATCACTCTTCCTACAGTGCAGCCTTTGAATTATAAGAAGTTTTAGATAGTTCTGCAAAGAGCACTTGCCGTTCCCTTTGATTTAGTGCAAATAAAAAGCCATATCCCAGCCAAATAGATGGGCTGCCTAGATAGGATCAAGCTGTAATGACAATAATACAAACTGCTGTAGCGGTGTGTTACACAGCATTCCCAGCCTTTCCTACTTGAAGGTAGGTTTTCCCTTACATTTGTAGCAAAAGCTAAATCAGTAATCAAATCTGTGCTTGCCTAAGTGAGTGTCTGGGCAATGAAGAAGTTTTGAATGTGGAAGTGTAGGCTGAAAAGTCTGTTTTGGGAGGGGGTCAACTTTCAGAGAAAGGCATGAGGACTGTAGTGTTCAAGATGTTTTAAACAGACCACACAAAGCCCTTTTCTCAGTGCATCGTGGAGAGCTGTGTTTCCCTGACTGAGGTGTGTATCAGTTGCCTTTAACATGGGCACGTCACTGCCTCCAGCCTGCAGTGAGAGCTGCAGCCTCATCCAGTGGCACAGGGAGAGGGCTGTCCTCCGGATGCCATTCATAGACCAGAATGCCCAGGAGCATACGAACATGTGTTACAGGGAAATCAGTGCTGATTAGAGTGGAAAACAGCAGGAGTGTAAAATAAAGGTAGATTTGATAGTGGTTGGGGAGCTGAGGTTTGAAGGAAGAAGATACTGAGGTAAGGACCAAGTGCACCTTAATTTAAATTAGGGCACAGAGGCACACTAGCATTAAGCAAGTATTTTGTCTGGTTTTAATGAGGGACAGCTGGAAATTTTCTTTTCTCATTGGTGTCTCTGGAAGCAGCTGAGGAACCTTCTGCAGCTGTCTGACGAGCCTTGGTGAGGTCCAGGAACTCCCCAGCTTCCTTCTTTCTCCTCCTTCACTAAATTTTTTTTCAGTACATGTATTTATTTATTTATTGGAGCTGAGTTGGGAAGGAGAGGGAGTTTGATCTTTTCCTTTGGGAGACAGCAACTGCTCAGAGGAAGATGAATCATAAAGCATGGCTAATGGAGGGGATGGGAAGGGGAGAACTCTGGGCTGCAGCCATTCCCCAGGGGCTAGGGGGATGGTTTGAGGAGAGAAGGAAGAGGAGTTAGCAGGCTTGTGCCCCGAGGCTCTGATGGCAGACATGCTGTAGGTCAGATGTCCCTCTGTGTCAGAGGATTCAGTCACCCTTTGTCACAGGAAGAGGCACATCTGTGCAATAAGCAACACACCACAGCAGCGTATGTTTAAGAATTACTGCTGCTGCTCAATTTAAACTAGTTTGTTCAGTCCCACAGTGGTTGTAAAATGATGAGGAACATGCTCAGGGTTCAAAACATTGTTAATTTAAGCTTATCACTGCCTTGCCGAAAGAGAAGAACCAAAACGAGATGTCAAACCTGTGGAGAAGCCCTGAGCTTGGTTCCTCGCTGCCCTGCCCTGAGGCAGACTCCATACAACTTTTCCTTCAGTGCCTTCCAGTCCTCATCCACTTTGCCTCCCATTCCATTTGCCATTGTGTAAAGTCAGCGTAATTCAGTGGTGAATTAGGACCAGTGATCTCTGCTTCTAGGCTCTCTATGGCCTGATTTAATCCTGTGTTCCCAGGCTTGTGCTAGCTTCTCAAAGGGGCTGTTGCAAAAAACAGTCATGATTATATAAACTGCTGAGAGAAAAGAGCATTCTTGGAAGAAAAAGTGACAAAGAGGCGAGTGCATGGTGACAGTCCCTTCCAGGAGCAGAGCAGTACTGAATATGCGTGTGCTAAATGGATGTGAGGTGGGAACCTAAACAAGTGTGTTGCTGTATGGAAGTACAATCCAAGAAACATTTTGCTTCTAGTGAGCATTCTGTAGAGTAAACTCATGAAAGGTACAGATGACCCATCACTACCTCTCAGAGATGGCCTTGAATCATAATTGAACTGGAAGTATCTGTGGCATTTAAGGTATTGCCATTTCAATAAGTAGTTGCTTGTTCGGGGTGTTTGTGCTGCATGTTTCACTGTGATGTGTTATGGTGTAACTGAAGGTAGAGATCTATTTTTAGGGCTGTTGCTAGAAAGCTGGAGATTCATTCTTGCTTAGAGAATGTTATTTATTATGAGTCCTTATTTGCACTGGAGGTCAACAGACAGAATTTCATAAATGATCCCAACAATCAGCTGTAACCAGATTTTTCAGAACAACCTGGTCACCATTCAGGTTTCTAAATGGATTTTTGGAAATGCTCCATACCCGGTAGCTCCAGTCAGGTTGATGCCCCTAAGGCAGCTGCTGAATGCTGAGCCATCTTGAAAGCCCAGTCTATAAATTCTGTGGGAAGATAATCACAGTGTGGATTTGGAGAAGTCCTGTTCCCTTTTGCTTAATCCTTTACACGGCTGGGCTGTGCTGTGTCCCAGCCAGCCGTGTACCACAAAGCTGGATATTCCTAGAAGGTTCACCAAAATTATTGAATTGCAGGTCTCACTTTTCTTTTGTCTTCCTAACTGAGCTGTGGTTTCTCTCCAAAAATAATGCAGGTTTTGCAAAGACTGTAGGCTGCCTTGAAACATCCCCTCACAATGCAGGCAGTGTTACCCATGGGCTGCTTCTGTATCCTGAAATGTGTAGAATACTTTGTGGGTCTTAAGGGGCATTTTTACTTTGAGTTTTTGTGTGCATGTGTGCTATTTCTGGGCTTCTCTTGCACCTTTCCATATGTATCAATTTCCATTTCCTATAGAAGAATCACAACCCAAACAATACCTTCCTGTTTTAGTTATTGTTCTCATATTACTGGATGAAGTATGAATGACTTGCAGAGTGAACTGCAAAATAGTAAAGCGGTACTGACGTGCTGAAATTCTCTGCTAGACAAGCGATCAAGTGGCATTGGAGTGGCGGGTAAAAGCAGGGGAGACAGATCAAAGGAAAGAATGAAAATTGATCCAGAATTTTCAGGTAGTGTCCGTGCTTTATGCTGAAAGTTTCTCTAAGCATATCCAGCACTTTTAGTTTGGAAATCTCCCAGAGAAAGGTTTTCTTGTGAGCTTTTTAGTGCTTGCAAAGTTCAGTAATTGTGCAAACACTCTCTCTTGAGACTGGCTTTTGGCTGTCTAGTAGATAGGCAGCCATCCAGAAATAAAATTTAAACTGTATTTTACTATCTCTTGCTCCTCCTGCCTACCGTACTGGATTCATTTGCAGGGAATGCTTGGCTTTTGCCCTGTACATGACATACGTACCGGGTCCCTAACACTACTTTGCTTGTTCCTGGTGAGCCAGAACTGCAGCCTTATTAGCAATTTCTCAGTGTCTTGCTATCAGGCTCCTGGAGTATCAGGCTTGGATCTGGCATTTGGTGCTCCAGGAGACGGCATGAAGGTCCACAGAGCCTCTGTTGTTGGTGATAAGGAACAGTTCTATTCCCTGTTAGCCATTTATAGGCTACGGATAAAGCAGGGGGGGTAAAAGTAATTACTGTGAGGCCTGACATAGTTTATAATGCTGTCTTTGTCAGATGATGTTGTTCTGTTATATATAATCATTAAATTATTAATCCGCAAGAGCTCTTGCACCTTTCAGCTGCCTTGGGTTAGTGGGAGCCAGGATGAATGAGGCATGGACTTCATTATGCCTCCCTGCTCACCTTCAGAGGAGAGGGTGTGCTACATCCTTTGTGGTTACCACCTCATATTTGAGGAAAAAGCTGCCTTTGCTGAGCTTTTAGTGCTGAAAATTGAATCAGTGTTTATATGTGCTGGGTTCAAGGGGAGGAAGGGGGAGGGACTGCAGCACCACTCCTCTGCTTGCTCTCCGCAAAGCAGAAAAGGGCAGAAATGTTATTTTCCTCTGCAGTGTATTCAGCCTCGTTTCAAGCTGTCACAGAACTGGGTGGAGGCATTTTCCCCTTTAGGTCTGGAGTAGAAAAGAAAGAAAGAAAATCAAAAGAAGACAAAAGGATCGGTAACTTCATTGAATAAGCCACAAAGGGGACCTGGAAGGCTTGATGTCATCCAAAGGGTGCTGGGTCTTAGAGGTTTCAGCAGCATGAGGTTACCTCAGAAACTGCTGCTCTGGGGACAGATGTCAGATATGCTTAAAGTGCCACGGTTGTTACTGCAGACGAGGGTGGGACCGTGCAAGCAGCATTTTTATGAACACAAGCCTGCGGTGGTGGGTTCTGTGGCTGCAGGCTGTGCCCCGTGGCAAGGGAGACGAGCAGCCAGTGAACCAGGAAGGATGGAGGTGTCTTCTGTCTGTGAACTTCAGGCTGGGCAGGTCTCGCTGCCTTATGCAGCAACAAAAAGGAACTCGAGGGGTCCGTGAGATGGTCCTTCAGATGGAGACAAGCAGGAGGCAACAAGATGGGGAAAAAAGGAAATTCTGAGTTTCATTTTGCAATCAAAGAACATGTGATTTCCTGGGATGGCTTGAACTTCTGCATAAAAGACTCCAAATGCCTGGTTTTGTTCACAAGGGAAGAATTCCACTTTTTTAAAATTATTATTATTATTATTATTTTTAAATCCCTTCTTAAACATATGCAAATGATTTGCTTGGAACAGCAGAATATTTGGGAGGGAACTTGTTTTAGCAGATGTAATGGTTTGCTGGATTTTTTCACTCATTAGTGGGCTCCCTCAGAGACATAGGTTTTATTGTACACTTTCTTTAAAGGGTGGCTGATAGGATTGAATGATGTATTCAGGCTCTTCCTCCCCCAGCTTCCCTCCTGCCTTTACAGCAGCTCGCAGAGTATCCTATAGCACAGGCATTCACTGTTTCAGAATGGTGCTCGTGCCAAAAACTGCTCAGATCTGGAGCTAGAAATCACCAGAAGTGAGAGCAAAAGTTACTGTAAACTCTAGGTGTGAAGGTTTGTGTCTGTGAACTGAAGCTGCGATGTTGAAAACGCTGCTCTGTAAATGTTGACTCTGATTGTGGAAGGCGGTGGCACATGCTGATAGCAGAAGACTGAGCAATAATCCGGGTGTTTTACTTTATCTTTAAAGTGAATTTTCTGGCTTGACTTCCTTAAACCTTGTTTTTATGTAGTCTGGACCTGTAGCACTGAGATCTTTAGCCCGTGGCTGAGCACTGCCGGTCTGCCCTGAGCCCGCGGTACCGAGGTGCACGGAAGGGAGCGAGCCGCTGCCTGCCACAAAGTGGTGTCACCGGGACCGGGCTCTGCGGAGCAGGGGAAGCACAAAGCTTCTCCCGGCTGGGGCGGCTGCCACGGGCAGAGCAGGTCCTGCAGCCGGGGCTGGCTCCGGGTGGCTCCCCGGGAAGGGCTCTCCCGAGCAGGCTGCCGTCGAGGGCTGCACACCCCGGCATCCGGACCCGGCACTTAGGATTTGCGGCTCGGCGGCCGATTTACTGCTGGGGCTTTAGTGCAAGCCACGCCGAAGTTTCATTGCCTGTAAAATGGGGGAATCTTATTTATCCACCTGCCACGTGTCCGAGTGCTCGTGGAGTGCTTTGAGAGTAGGCCCTGGCTTTGTGAGAGCTGTTAGCATGGGTGAGTTCCCAGAGCCTGCAGATGTGTTCTGCGTCCGTGGTGACTTGGTGTTGATTATAAGTGAAAAATCTCCTAACAATGGGTTGTAAATTCAGAGTTGGCTGTCAAACGTTTTATGCACCACTGTTGTTGCTGCTGTGTGACGCTGTTACACTTTCTTTGCAAACCAGCCTAGGCAAAACCTTGTTTAATCCTGGTTCTTCCTCTTTTTAATCCATGCAGTGAAGGGATCGTGCAGGTAACTGATTTTCCCTAAGATTTTAGGATCCTTTTGCTGAGCTGTGTAATGATCATACATGCCACAGCTACACGTGCAGCTTTGTCGTGGACATAATTCAGAATTTTTTTCTTATGTGTCTCAGCCTCAACCTATTTTTCATGTTGTTTTCCCTCTCTTTTTTATACATTTGCATTAAGTAAGACATTCAGTGCTTGCGGTGTCACTTTTCTTAGAAGTAACATTAATGGATCACTCTTGCTTCTTACTATATCTCATGCAGAACTTCTTGCATTTTACTATTTGTTTTTTTCCTTCTGAGTCGTCATTTAAAATATATAGCAATGTAATACAATTTGTAGTGCTCTTTATCATGCAAATCTCCCAAGGCACCTTAGAATAAAATCAATAAAATCAAAAATAAAATCAACTTAGTTCAGCCATGTGTTGAATTAATTAATTGTTTTTAAAGCAGAGCCAGGGGAAAAAGGCTTTTTTCACTTTCAGTATCTTTTGCTCGTCAGCTTTGTACTTCACTCCATTTTGTTCATGCAGCAGTCAGTGCCAACACGTTGATGATACTTTCTTGTAGATGGTAGTAATGTTGATCGTGCTCCTGCTCCCAGACCAGCTTTGATTCTGGAAAGGCTGCTTGCTATTTCATCAGATAGCGAGGAGGAAAAGCTTATGCTGAAATCGGTTGACTGTTTGATATCAGTGGGGGGAGGAAAGGAAGCCATCAAATTAACTCATAAAAGCTTTATTTATGATGAATGGACTTTTTTTCCCTGTCTGTCGTTATCATCTTGTCTGTAACCCAGTGACCCTGATTATCATGAAGCTGTTTACAAGGTTTAGGTTAATTGGATTTCTTTAACTATTTCCCAGAGCTGTGAGGAGCACAAATACACTGCTGTGGATTCAGACAGCATAGTGCAACCCAGTCTGCAAGGATACGGGCTTCTTCCAAGAGGAAGTCGTTTTATTTCATACTCAAGTGCATAGCAGCATGTACCTATCATTTGGCATAATATTAAACAACACCCTCCTTCATACAGATGTGTTCAGTTGCAACTTGTGTTTCCAATACACAAATTACATTTTGCATGTTCAGCAAGAATTGAGCTTATTTTCAGTGAGAGAGCCTTTGAAATGTGTTTTGGTTTGTTTTTTTGTTTCCTTCAGCTTGATAGCAGTTTCACTGGTTTTGTTTTTATATGAGGAATCATGGATAAAATAGCTGTGCATTGCATGGCTGCCTAAATAAACGAGACAGGAGGATATAGTTGGGTGAGATCAGGACAGTCCTCTTGCTTGGCTTTCATCTCCTCAGGATGCATGCTCGTTCTTTAATGGCACAACATTGCACCCTCCAGGTGCAATGCGCAACTGCAGGTCTCCAGATAACCCACTTGTTTTATGAGCTGTGTTTTTGTGAGCAAGCCTTCCGAATTTCTCCTTCAGGATTATTCACCCTCTCTTTCTCTTCCTTTTTCAGGCTTCTGTAGGCTCTGAGAAGCTGTTCTCTCCTGCAGCAAATAAAGGTAAGTGATCTGGAGAAATGCTTTCCTTATCTTACAGCAAGAGATTTGGGTTGTGAATCCGTATCGTGCGAATAGCAGGACATCAGTTTTGCCAGAGCCTGTAGCTTGGCCACACACATTGTCATAAAGATCAGCTTTACAGGCTTGTGATGATTTAAGTTAAAATTTAGAGCTGCATTGTCTCAGGGTGGGGTGGGACTTCTTCCCTTCCAGTAAGATTTGTATTGAGTGTCTTAGAGAGAGGGATTACTGACAAAGGAGAAGTCAGTCCTTACTGTAGGGGATATGCTTCTCCCTCTAATACAATCAAATCCTCATTGCTTCTGAACAAACCAGTATTTCAGTGCTGTCTGTGTCATCCTGACAAGGGCTTGCACATCCCTCCCCTGCCAGTGCCCACGGAGCATTTGTGCCTGTACATCTCGGTTCTCCGGGACACGGTGGAGGGTGCTCGGCTCGGCTCTGCTGCACTCTTGCTGTTAATGACAGATACCTGTGATAGGCACTGGATGTTGCTAAGAGACTGCCTCATTCCACGTCCCCTTGGGGGGCACAGCCACGGATCTCTAAATAAGCCAAGCCCTCCTCTGAGGGCTCGGCACAGCCATAAAACTGGGCTGCTCTGCTTTCCTGTGTTCCCAGGGATAATCTCACTGAGATGGCTACTGGGCAGAAATGCCAGAGAAACAGGCTTGGAGAGGGCAGACCGTGGTACATGGTGGAAAGTGTTGTGCTGGGAATGGTTCCTTTTTGCCATGCAAGGAGGTTTGTGTGGCTCCAGATTAATTGCCAGGGCTTGTGGCTGTCTGCAGCATCCTCGGCATTGAGCTGCTAAATAAAATCAATTCACAGCAATAGTGGATGTTAGGGGCATGCAAATACCTCAAAGAGGGGAGATGAGGCCCATCAATAAGAAGTGATGAAATAACCTTCTTGCATTATTTCAGCGGGGCCAAGAAAGGAACAATTTGCAGTTGTGTAGGAGTAGGTGCTGGACATGGAAAGGCGTTTTGGTGGTTGTGTGCTCCATCACCTGGGTCCAGGCCCAGTTTTTAGCTGGGCTCTTCAGCAGCAGTAACTATTAGGAATTCTCTTTCTTTCCAAGCTTTGCAGATTTTCAATGCCAAATGTGGAAACCGATGACAAGCCCATTATGTTATTACATTTGCAGATATTTTTACAAAAGTATGCAGCTTTATCTGGGGGAAAGAGGGAAATTTAAACAAATGGTGGGGAAGAACATTTCTCTTCTCTCACTTGGCTTGCTGATAAGGCAAACCAGATTGCCCATACGGCACTGCCTCGGCAAAACAAAAAGCTTGCCATCCTGCATAATGCCTGGCACAGAGATCTGCTGGAGAGGCTTATGTTGAAGCGTTAGCAGCTTTGTTGGCTCCTCCTTGTGCTGAAGCCCAAGATCCCCCACCCCTTCATATCGTGGAGCAGCTCAGCAACATGAGTTTTCAAAATACCTCCCTATCAGGAAGTTAAATGTGCGAATGCCTGTGAATTTGCTGTCTTGAAGTTTGTGTTCAGTGCTGTTTATATCCCTGTAATTTCAGCCTGTTCTTGTTTGCTTTAATGTGGGTGTAGACATTGCCAGCTTTGGGTTCAGATCATGGGTTTTGTCTCAGACTTCTCTTTTTACCCTGGCCCTGTACCGATGGACCTCGCCGATGGCATGGGGTCATAGGCAAGCTCTCCTGGGGCTACCTCAGCGTTTGGCACTTGGCTTGAGAGGTGAGAGAAATTTGCCTCAGCAAAGATTTTGTGCAGAAACCCAAACAGTGCTAAATTTTACCCCTCGCCCTGTTATCACTCCGGCAATGCAAGAGCCAGATTTGTCTCTTGCACATGCAAATGAACGCCGCTCCTACACGACCAGGCTCGGGGATGCCATATGGCCGGGAGAAAGTGACTTTCAAAGCATTGCACTTAAATTCCTTTTGTGAGATAAGAGCGTTGATTTAAGGCCGTGTTCTCCAGGGCTGGAGCCGTGGTGGCTCTGTGGGGAGGAGATTAGCTCAACGCAGTTTCCTGATGGGCACACGCATGGTGCGGCACGTGCTTGTCCTCTCCCGTGGGCATTTGCACTGTGCCCTTCTTTTGTAAACACTGGCGGCCTTTTTGGAGAGATATTAGCTAGCAAGTGTGCAGCGTCCATGCTGCAGCTTTTATTGAAGGTAACCGGGCTTCTAAAACCCATAAAGTGGATTCATTGTCTGGTGCAATTCCCCGTGTTCCCAGTTCATTGTTTGGTGCAACTCCCTCTGTTCCCACAAACTTTCCCTGGGGATGTGTTTGGCCCTGCGTATTTGTTTTATGCCGTCGTAGTTTATCAGCAGCTTAGCAATGCAATTAAGTATTAAGATAGGCGGGTTACGCTTATTTGAGGCTGGAACAGCTGTAAAATGTAACCTTTGACCGCATTTGAGAGCTCCACAAAAGGCCGGAGGAGCAGCGTCTTTTGTCTGGGGCTCTCTGGGTAACGTCTGCCTTTGCCCCCTCCCCGGCGGGGCCACGGCAGTGGCCGTGCTCCTCCTCCTGCCACCAGCTCATCTGTAACAGCAGATGCACGGCATGGATGTCCACTTCAGGGACCAGTCACTATTATGCTGCAGAGAGAGGTGTCCTGACCCGGGGTGACCTCAGTAGTCACAGCTGTGAAATAGGCTGAATGGGGCACTTTGAGCTTCCAGCAGAAGAGGAGATTAAATCCTCTGTGTGAGGAAATAATAATTAAAAGTAAGAGCAGAGAAGCCCTGATCTGCTCTGCTGACAGTCTTTGTTTTCTGACGCAGAAAAGTGTTTGTTTGGCCAGCTTGTCACTGCAGTACAGAGTTACAAGGGCATTTGCTGCCGAGGGCCGGGTGTTACATCCTCCTGGAGAATAAATCAATAAACAAATAATAAAGGTCTGTTTGCTCTCTCATGCAGCTCCTTTTTCGCAGGAATCTGCCAGCCAGCCCTTCCTTTTTCTGAAGGGCGAGTACCAGGAAGGGCAGGGGAAGCATAGGCGAAAGCCAAATCTGTCCCTCCGTCTCCAGGCAGGAGGATGAGGCAGAGGGGTGACAGCGAAGGATAGGAGGGCAGATGAGCTGTGGGGCTGAGGAGATGAGAGGGACAGTCACCCCTAAGTGAGTGCAAGGAATTCCTCCTGCCTGCTGTGATCCTATTTTGAAGTGTGCAGAGTAGGACAGTTTGTATTTTATGGATTTGAGCGTTGGGTCCTCACTGCTGGCTGCCTCCAGCTGTGGGCTTCCCTCGTGGGTCTGGCTGGAGGCAGCTGAGCTTTCTCCCACCACTCCTTGCTCCAGACCTGCTGTATGCCAGGGAAAGCGGGAGAGGTGGTGCCTTTTGTACCACAACAGCCTTGCAGCTGCAGCCCAGGTGACCTGCTGAGTCCCCAGTGTTTGAACCCAAGGCCGCTGTGGGAGTGAGGGTGAAATGGGTGTCTTCAAGGAGCTGTTTCTCTTGCTTGGTTTGATAGGTCAAAGGGCCCAGGGAGGAAAACCTCCATCGAAAAGTGGAGCCTGGGCAGCAGCCAGGGTTTCTCCATTCATAACCCCAGGCAGGCTGTGGGTGGGGAGGTGCCTGTGAGATTAAAGAGGTGTCCAGGAGCCCCCAGGGCATGAGATGCCCATGGAGGAGTCAGACCTGCACAGCCACATCTGCCCTTCAGCCCTGGGACGAACTGGGCAGCAGTGGGGGAGAAAAGAGCTTTGAAGTAGTATGTTGCTCCTATCTTTGGATCAGAATCAAGCTGGGCACGGAGGGAGCAGTGTAATCCGTCTGGTGGCAGAGTGGCTGGCCAGGACCCAGCCCTGCCCTGGCTGTTGGGGGCTCGCTGAGCTCCATGCCTCAATTTCCCCCTCCTGCAAAATGAAGACTAATGCTTGTCAGCCAAGTGCGCTCAGAGACTTAATTAATGAATGTTTGTCAAGCGATTTATCAAGAGATCCTTTTAATGAGAGATTCCATAAACAGTGCAAGGCTTCATTTTCATGGCAATAATAAATGACAGTGAAAGTAAGTCTTATCCTTCCCCCGCATATGCACCCCCCCCAGGAAAAAAAGATTGCTTACCCTCCACTCTTACTTCTCCCTGGGTTTCTAGGCAGAGGGCTTTGAAGTGCTATCTTTCATCATGAACTGTACACATCCTCAAAGCTCTAAAGCTCACAGCCTGTGTCTTATCCCTCTGACAAGAGGGAGGCAAGCTTTCTCGGCATGCAGGTCGTAATTGTCAGCCATGGGATGTGCCGCAGCCACCCGCCCCAGCGGGCTAATGCAGCTTATGCTTCTTTGAAGTTCCCTGCCTTTATTTTCTGTCCTCTTGACCACAAAACTATGCCTTGGGCCAGCAAGAGAGATTTCTTGTTCAGAGACGACACTGAGCTCTGACAAGCACATCTGAACCAGAGAAGAACCCTTGTTCCTCTGAGATCACTGCTCCATAATGTTGTTGCCTTAAGGGGACTGTCTCTCCTTTTTCTCTCTGCTTCTTCTCTTCCTTTTTCTTATTCTTTTTTTTTTTTTTTTTTAATTCAGCACTAAACTGTCACACTAAATCATTTTAAAAGCTGGAACTACAAAACCTCCAGTGTAGGACATGCTGTTAAAAACTGATGGTTATTACTGCGAGATGGGGTGAGAGGGGAAAGGAGGGGCAGGGGGACAGGGGCGGTACGGGAGAGCAGCAAGTCAGCTCTCCAGGAGGAACCTGTGAGCGCCCAGTGAAGCGGAAAACAACCTGAATGCAGCTGAGCTCAAAATACCCTGCTTGGCACAGGTTTGCAGCTGCAGCACAGCTCAAAGGATGCTCAGCACTGACAGGGGAATCAGGAGCCCAGCGTCTCCCGGGCTTGCCATGCTGCCTGTGTGCCTTGGTCCTGTCCCACGGCACTCTGTCTCCAGTTGTCAGGGTCAGAGACTCCCTGTCTGGGCTGGGACAGCATCTCTTGTAATCAAGTCCACCTCTCCTTCAGGGGTTTGCCTTACTCTGCCAGGAGGGAGAGCTTTCTATCACTGGAAGGTCTGCACAGACAGAGCAAACAAGTCTCACTGCACCCGGTCAGGCAATTAGCTGTGCTTTACATGGATGGAGGTCAGGAGAAATGTCATAAATTTCCCCAGTTTTCTTGCATGGGGTCCACAGTGGGATCTGAGATGTATCCTGTCTCTGGATCTCAGTTTTATCCCCATGTTCTGGTCACATTTCGATGAGATCACCATCTTGTGCTTGATTACCTGTGCAGCCAGGGAACGTGAGGGGGATGATAATTTACAGCTGAACTTTTGGACAAGAGTCCACCATGATTACAGACGGGCAAAATTTCCACAGCAGCATCTGTAATAATAAATAAAATAAGTAATGCATTTATTTAGATAGCAACCCTATTGCTGTGATTTATACAGTGCTCAGGATGCTCTGCAGCTGCTCTGCTCCCCATGCTGCATCTCTTGTGATTTTATCACAAGCTTACAAGACTCTGTGTTTTTCATGAAACCCGGGCCCTCAAAGGATTGTACCAAAATCCAAGATTTAATTTCATTATTTAGGCAAGACTTTAGTCTTCCTGACTACGGAGAAGAGCCTGGAACTTTTGATTCTTCTGTGCTTCAGAGCCAGCAGTCAGTCATAAAGAAGGCCAAATACTTTAGTTTTAACCTTGTTTTAAAGATAGTTTGTGATTTGTAGACACTTCTGGGGTTAGCAATACTGGATACTCTGAGTTTAATGCTAAATCCAGTGTGCGAGCCCATCCCAGCATCCTCTTTTGGAAAAGTTCTGTCTGATTTTGCCACTGCCAGGATGAGTGCATTAGCTTTCTTGCATATGTATATAGATAATTATACAGTGGTCTGAGAAAGAGGAGGGCTTTGATTTTCAAAAAGCCTGGGTAACCAAGATAATCACCCAAGTCACAGCCAGTTACCCACGTTTCAAACCAAAACTAAACACAGAAAATAGTGCAGTAAGTGCAGTCCTTTAGTCTTGTCGTTTTCTGATTTTGCAGGCTAGGCTCTGGAAAGTTCAGCCTTCCCTTTGGGGATGGGAATGCGCTCTCTGTCTCCCCCGTTAGCTATTTTTGTATGTATTTATTAGTCCAGGCTATAGCCATCCCTATCTGCACCAGCTGCCCGTGAAATTATGATGGACAAGCAAGAGACCATTCACCTTAACCACACTGTCCGGTTAGTTTGGTAAAACTCAGCCTGCAAAAGTGGATAATTTATTAACTTGGACACAAACTGAGTGTTGTGTGCCTCCCAAAGTGAGAGCTGCCTCGTGCAGGCCGGCAGGGTTTGCTTGCACCGCTGGCCGTGTGGTTGCACAGCCATCTCCGGGCTTCTCCCCTTCCAGTGAGCCAGCACAGAGCTTTCTTTGTAGCTTCAGACTGCAGCCAGGAGAGTTGAAAAGTTGAATTATAAACATTTCCAGGCCTTCTGGTTGGTATCTTGTGTTTTGTTTTGTTATTTTAAGGATGTGGGGTATGTTGCTGCATTCCTGTCAGTGGGATTAGAATGAATAGAAGCAATACTGTAGGAGATAAAATGTGTTTAATTATTTATTTGAGAATTACAGACTGAAATTGCTTTTTGATTTAAAGCTTCCAAGTCATGGATATGTTTTTGGAGTAGAGAGAGACTCACAGAAACATATATATGCACAATTATCTAGGGTAATGTAAGAAGTCTCTTTGCTCAACTGCCCTTCCTCCACAGAATTTGTTCATTTCCTTAAAGATTTTAAATTTCAAATGCGACTTTGTTAAGTATCACAGAAAGCTAACAGCATGCTGTGCCTTGCCCACCAAAACGTAAATAAAATAAATAAAGTCTTCGTTGTATAAATGTTATGAAGTGGGTGGTTTATTTTCTTTAATTATACTTTTTATTTAAAATAAACTATAAAAGCAAAATATTATATATCCTGAATGGGCCAGCACAAACTCATATTGATTGAGTAGGCACATTCTAGCTTTTCTCGGTTCATGTAAAAGTAGATAAAAGGACCATCAGACTGTAAGTCAGAAGAAAAAAAATACAAATTCCTTCCAAGTGCGTGTAGTAGTTTACATTGCCTAGGCTTTTAAAGGACGTTTGAAAGATACCATCTTTTTGCTCCTTGTTTATAGTTTGTTTTTCTTTTTTCTTGAGTAGCAAAAGCCAACGGGTAAAGTCTCAGTGCTGTCTCCAGCTGCAGTCCCTGGTTGCATCTCAGCACAGAAGGATGCTGTAGGGTGGTGATGTTAAGAGCAGCAGTTGCAACCCCCACAGAACTGTTGGGTCTTCTCAGTACTGCTTTTAAAATACCTCAGAGACATGTTTTATTCATGGAAGATTTTGTAAAGCTTCAGTTTCTGAGAAAATTAAACGCAGGGTATAAACCTGATTCCCTCTTCCAATGGGCGAGCAGTGCAGGATGAGGAGAGGTGTCTGGTGCGGGTCTGAGCTGTGCCCACCGCATCCCCTCGCTTTAAATCAAGCTTGCTCCTTGCAAAGGAGAGTCCCCGTTCTCTCCAGCCCCCAGCCTGAGACTGCTCAGGCCAGGCCTGGGCTGGTTTTCCCAGCTCCAGAAGGCCCCGTTCCGAGGCGCTCTGCGCCCTGAGCCCTGTGTGCGTGTTGGTGGAGCAGTGTGACAGGGACCCGTGGGCAGCTGTGCTGTGCTCTGTAAGGGCCCGTTAGGGACCCCGGCAGACACAGCAGCCGCTCACAGGGCAGGTCACCGGCACAGAAAGGGCGGCCTGGCCGTCCACAGGGGATTTGACGAGGCGGTGCTGGTGCGGGGGAGCTGGGTCTGACCCCGGGTCAGCTGGTGTTTCCTTCTGGGCAATCAGTGGGAGTGATCAATGAGACCAGGGCGTGCTGTTTAATTGCAAATGGATCCGGCTACTCTTTTGTGTGCAATGCTGGCAAGGTCTGTAAGACCCAGCAAGAGATTTCAGGAAAAGAGGATGCTGTCAGCGAGTCGCTGCTTCTCCTGCTCCTCTCACCGCCCGTCCGGAGGCTGAGCCTTCCTCCCGGGACACGGCTGGGGCTGATGACAGGACCCCGCTGTCCCAGCCAGCCTGTAGCAGTTCATGCTGTTTCTGGTTTGGGCTCGGTTATTCTTTATTAGCTTCGTTTGAAATCAGTGCTGTAAGTGATGGAGCTCTCTGTTCCTGTCCTGTGGGAGGGGAGGAGGGAGGCCGGGTTCAGGGCTTGCTTTCAGCCATGGGGTTCCTGCCGTTTTCGTCTTTAATAACCGTGTGAGCCGTGCACGCATGTGCTCGCTGCTTCCCTCGCCTCCGTGCTTCGCTGGCCATCCTTCCTGCTAACAAGGGCTGAACACATTCCCCGTGGAGCCTGTTAATGTTGCTGCCGAGCTGCCTGGGGACTCACAGCATGAGGCTTTCCTTCCATCTCTGCTGCTCCGGGCACTCGGCCCCAGCTCCCGGGCTCGGTTCAGCCAGGTAAAGCCATACTGACTCCATTGACTTCCCCCTATTTATTTGGGCTTACACCAGTGTATAAGAGCAGGACTTGGCAGAGTGTTTGTGTTTGCGTGCCTGTTTTTCTGAAAAGGATACTTGTTCTAGTTTGTTGGGTTTTTCCCCAAACTGTAAATATTTTCTTGTAAATTGCTGGGACAGAAAAGTGACTACAGTGCTTTTAGTTCACATAGTTGCTTTAAATTGATGGCAAAGACTTGCAGGAGGTAATAGGAAATTAAAGTCTTTTTATATTTTTTTAACCGTCCTGCAAAATTTATTGCAGAATTATATCCCCACTCTGGGATTCTGTCGGACAGTTCAAAAAGCCTGTGGAAAGGTTCTTGTTCACCATTAAATTTTTAAAGTTATTGAAGTAATTTTATGGAAGCCTATTAAGTTTCTGAAGAAACATACTGGTTTCATCACTAATAAATTCTTAAAGGCTTATCCATAGGGGAATAGTCAGAGTTCCAGATCTCTCTCCGGTGAAGTGGACATTAACGTTTTGCCCTGTTGGAGATACATTCTTAAAAAGCATCAGCAAGGTGAGTGGCAAAGCTGGGAGAGCCTGATTGCACCCAAATAACATCATCAACCCCTGTGTGGTGGTAGGTGCTTTGCCAGTCAACCCACTGGAGTTTGGGTGGAGATTTTAGAAGGGAGAAGTTTGTATTAAAAGGTGAGGAAGAAAATTGCAGATGCAGCTGTACAGATACATCCCGGTGTGGTGTTATACTTAGACCCTGGCATCTGTTTCTGAGCACCATCATGTTCAAGAGAGGTTGCAGCCTTGACAAAGACACAGTGCAGCCTGGAAGTCCCTGCATGTCAGGCACTTGTGGTGCTTTCAAAATAATGCAAAATAATGTGTTCATAGTGCTTTTGCACCGCATCCAGAAAAGCACACAGAAACTTCCTCCCAGTGAAAGCAGAGCATCAAGCTGGCTTTGTGCTTCACTTAGTCCTCACAAGCGCCTTTCGTGTGTGAGTGCAGAGCCACCTGATGCACAGTGAAGGGGCTAGGAGGGAAATAAAATTGTGTAATTGCCAGTTTCCTTCAATTCCGCTCCCTCTCCCGTTGTGCATAAAGAAGGCTATTTAAGTCTCAGCTGGAGTGAGGCTTGGTAATAAGCAGACATCTCTGAACCTGCATCTGCTGCTGGTGTCTGCTAAGTTTGTTCTGTATTTCCATATTTATTGACAATCCAGTTTTGGGAGAGATCTGTCTGAACGCTCCATGTCTCATAGTGTGAAACCTGTGGAAGAAGAGTTTGTCCCTTCAGTCCCATGAGTCCTCGTCCTTGGGATGTCTTGGGAAGTGCAGGACCAGGCAGCATCGCCAAAGCTCACATCAGAGTTTGCAAACCCATGTCAAGCTGCACTGACTTGCAAAGCCAGAGCCTGCTCCCTGGGAAGCTCTGTGCAAGCAGGGTGGCAGAAAAGGGCCAGCCTTGTTGGATGAAGCAGCTAACATTTTAATGTTCTCAGTATTGTGTGATTTGGCTTCCAAACAGCTAAGCTGTCCCCAGCCACTTGCTTTCGTACATGGCTGGCCATCTCTGGGCACAGGAGAGATGCTCACAGTGCAAGCTCTGGGGAGACAACCTGATTTAATACAGGCTTGGTGGCTGGAGAAAGAAATGTACAGTGTGAGCATTGAATGTTTATACAATAATGAACATGTCATTATTTTTGTTATTGAACCAGTCTTTGAAACTGAGCTAGAAACATGCAACCAACAACTAGAATATGTTCATTACATTCTGTACTGATCAATTTAGTAACTAAAGTGGAGCAGATTATTTTATGCCTTTCATTGTATCAACAAAAATGTTGTCTGAGCATAATGTACCTTTTGGCCTGAAATATTTTTGTGTTACAGGCCAGTCTCTGGGCTCTTTTTGTCATTCTAGCAGTATGTGCTGTAAAGCTGCCTTCAGCAGACATCTGGGGACTCCCCACTGACTGGCAGCACAGTCAGCCAAGCTTCGTCCTGAGGCCAGGGCAGAAAAGGGCCTGACTCAGTGCCTGTGAGCAGCAGAGCACCCTTTTGCCAGCCACACAGGTGGGAGTAATTCAGAGACCTCTGAAGATGCTCCAGATGGCTCTGTGAGCTGTAGCAGGAGTTTAAATGCCCCCGAGAGCCCGCGTCAGTCATCTCAAGGCTTGTCCAGTGAGAAATAGTGCCTGGGCTACACTGCTTGCAGTCTCTCCCAATAACACCATTGCTTCACACTGACAGGCCAGCATGGCTACGTGCAGAGCCAGAGTTTGAAAACACTGCCACAGCAGCTCTCTCCTTTTCTCTCATCAATTCTCTCCTCCCAAAGATTGAAGAGAACTGGGTCTAGGTTTTTTGCTCAGACCCCTGCCTGCTGCATACATTTCCTCCACCAAATGGACACAACTATAAACCTCTTTCTGCATCATTTCCTGCAGGCCTGTACTAAACATGCCACCCAGGTGTCCCCATGTAAAGCCACTTCTTGCTGTGTCTGCTTCTGTTGCTGCTGGCAGACTTGCCTTTGCGTGCTCACAGCAGGGCTCCCATCACAGCGTGTTAATTTTAAACAAACAAAGACTTCCTTTGGATTTGGAAGGGACTTTCCCATCAGTTTGTATCAGAGTTTTTCTTAAAAGGAAAGGCTGGATTTTGTTTTGTTTTATTTTCTGTTTTCCCCTCTTTTAATATGATCCCTGCAATTTTGTTTTCACTGAAATATTGACTGGCAGCATTGCAAATTGCCTGCATGCAGTCAGGAGCTTGCCAGCACTTTCTTACTCAGCTAGCCGTCAAGGTTGTGGATTCCACCACAATCAGTGCCAGGAAAGCTGTTGATCAAAAATATTCCTAACATCTGTGAGTCCTCTCCATCCAAATGAGATGTAGTTACATTCTCCTTTTCCCTTCGCTCCTTCCAAAGTGTTGCTTCAGACACCTAGAAAGCCCTGGTTGCAAATCATAAGCTGATCTCTGTTTGATTTGTAGCTCCATTTCCAACTCTGTCTAAATCCAATATAAACTTTGAAGTGCCCTTCCCCCAAGCATAATACGTGA
>VWPU01012969.1:0-23078 GCA_013398955.1 Callaeas wilsoni | reverse complement strand
TGTCTAAATCCAATATAAACTTTGAAGTGCCCTTCCCCCAAGCATAATACGTGAAAAATATCTGCCTCCAAAGGGAGAGCAATGGGGTTTCTTTGCCCCAAGCATCATTTGATCCAGATGCTGTCCCACGCTGTCTATGGCCACTGTGGTCACGGGCCAACAAGGAGGGTCTTGTGTGGGTGGGGAGAGAGGAGAGGGCGCAGAGCAGGCTGCCAGGTGTGCCCAAAGCTTCACACACACACACACACACACACACAAACACACGTGTGTGCGCTCAGTTCTGCCAGCACAAGGAGGGGACTGGGGGCGGTGAGGGAAAAGCCTGATTTTCCTTCCACCCTGTTCCTACCACCACCACCAATTCACAAGCCAGCTATTAAATAATTAACGTACCCAGTGGGGCAGGAGGAATCAAAAGCTGTTGTGTTCCCAAGTTTTCTCTGGCTCTGAAAGGCACGGCTCGCTGTGTATTCTGGCACCTCGGAGCGGGTTTTCCTCCCTCCTTCGCCTCCCCCTTATTATCCTGTATGTGTGCTGGAGAGGGAAGTGGCGTTCTCAGCCCAGCGGGGGATGACTGTTATTTCAGACTAGCAACAGGGGAAAAGGAACAGCCTGTTGCCTGATTGATGTTTGTTTTTTGTGGACAGACACCAAAGGTTCATTAGAGACGGAAGGTTGGGGAGGAGGGGGGCGGCGGCGGGGGAGACGCTCGCTCTTAAGGAACTATTGTACCCCTGTGCACTAACCTGGGCCTGCACTTTCTTTGACTTCTGTGAATGTCTCAGCTGTACCATTTTGGCCTTGGCAGCTTTAGGAAAATATACACGCCACAGAGGTTCCAGTGAAAGCTCCGCGATGAGGGGGTCAGGGGAAAAGGAAGGGGAGGAGAGAACAATGCAGTAGGTTTTGCTGTAATTAATTTCAAATGTGCTGCTCATCTGTTCTCCTCGGGTTTCAAAGGGAACAAGGGGAGCTTGCAGGGCTTTTCCTACCACGTCTGCATCTTTCCAGAGGTGGGCTTGGAAAGGCATCTTTCCTTCCATCTGTGGGTTTGACCAGTCTGGCAACGTGGAACGCTGAGGGCAGCGCAAACCGATGCTGAAAATGATGTGCTGTCCAGAGGTGGAGGAGAGGGAGAGGAAGGAAGGGTGTGGAGGAGCTTCTCTTCTTACCACACTGGGTAGATGAAGCTGGAGTGACTGAGGAGGTTTGTGCTGGGTAAAGCAGATTTCTCTGCAGGGTTAGTAGAGCACATTTGCTTAAATAACAAATTTTGTTATATGCTACTGTTGTTGGCCCTGAAAAGCTTCCAGGTTTTGCTGCAGGTGAACTGTGTGGTTACAAAGCTTCTAAAGATTTGGGTCAAACTCGCAATCTCTTGCTGACTTCATGTCTTTAAAAAAATCTCACTTCCTATAATTGGGTGGTAACTAATAAGTTTAGTGTTCAGCCTTTGGTATTGTGCTGTCTTGAGTAGAAGTAGTTTCTTCTGATTGCTGTGTCTGAAATCTCGTCTGTTGGACTGTGCTGTATGACACACAAAACAGGAGCTTGGCATCTGCCATAGGGCACTGTCCTTGTGTCCTTTGCTTTCAGGTCTCACTATCGATGAAGTCACACAATTGCAGCAGTAAAGAGAAGCAAAATGGGCCTGTTAGACTATTGACTTCACTCCCCTCGACAAGATAACCCGATGCTAATTTGATAGCACTATGAATCTTAGCCAGAAAAATCAGTAAAACAGAAACTTAAATTACACTAAATTACTCTTAGTGCTTTGACAGCTCTATTTTCAAATTGCTCCTTGCTTAGAAGCTTGCACTGAACCCTGGAGCTGGTGGATAATGACCTCTTGTTTAAACACGTGGCTACTTTACGATCCTTAGCTCTTAGAAAAACCAACCTCAATATCGGGCGGTGAATATTTCTGAAGTTTGCCCGTAAGGAAAATGTTTCTACAGGATGATTGAAGAAAGTGTTCTCTTTTCTGGTCAGAAACCAATTCAGTGCAGCCACAACATGCTGAATACCCCAAAGGTACTTGAGGTGGGCGCTTGTTTGTAATACAGTCCTCTCCAGGATGCCAGTGCTGGTGTGTGACAAGTAGAGCGTGACCATACGGTGATAAATGTTTCTGTGGTTCTTTGGAAGGGATGTAAATACTGCAGTGCTGTTCCAGGCTGTGTAAAGGAGTGTGTTGGGTTCTGTAGGCTTACAAACTAAATAGACTTTCTGGCTCAGCCGTGGGGCTGGCTGCTAAAAGCTGGTCACTGATGGAGTTTCACCAAATGTATGTGCGGTGCATGGGGTGGGGTGGGCATGTCTTCAGGCTGTGAAAAGGCAAAATTGATGTGGAGAACACCAAAATTGATGAAAGAAATGGGGAGAAGCCCAGAGCTTCTGAATGTGGCATATCTGTAGAAGACTGCAAGGACTTCGGACCTTTTTTTCTCTAAATTTATTGTGGAGAAAAGGGAAATCACATTTGGAGATCATTCAAATCCACTGTCATCCCCTCTTTGTGGAGAGAAACACATATAAGAAAGCAGGAAGAGCTGAGTCAAGTCCAGGTTTAATTTCCTGATCCTCCTCCATAGGAAGAAATATCCCTTCCTTTTAACTCTTGAACAAATAACTGTATTGGCCACATCATAGTGAAGTATCCCTTAGATCATATCCAGATAAACCTGGACTCCAGCATTTGCTCCTGGTCATGGATGTTTTTGTATCTTGTGCTTGCCAGCAAATACAGGAAAGGAGCAATACCTGAGGTCTCTGCAGAAAGCCCATCTATTCCTCTGCCTCCTCTGCTTGTAGCTGGATTGGAGACCATATCCTAATTCCCTGCACACGGGGAGCAGCCATAACAGCACTTTGGAGCACAGCAGGGGTGCTTTGAATTCTCGCTCTGGAATCTTGGCCATGCCTTTCCAGCTTGTCGCCTCTCCCTTTATCAGTTTTGACAATAAGGGAAGAAGAAAGGCAGATGGCAGGGCTGGAGAGGGGAGCTGGGGAATGAGCTGCTGTCCCGGGGCTGCCGTTCTTTCCAGGAGAGCTGCTGTCTCCAAGTGCCACACAGCGAGCCCAGCCTTTGCCAAGCGTGTCCTGGGGGTCCTCTCCAAGACTTCTTTACCTGTCAAGTGTAAGGCAAGAGATTAAGGTATATTGTTCACCTCAGTATATTGTGGTATTTCTCTCCAAGGCTGAGGATCAGAAACTTACTGTAGGGGAGAATTTTGCTAAAGAATAAAAGCAAAGCCCCAAGGAGGGTTTTGCAGGTCTGGCTTTTTGATCTAGCACAAAACTTTGTTCAAACATTGGATGGTTTCTATATCTTAGAAAAGGATAGAGGCTTTTGCTGGTTTTGTAAAGCTAGATCTCAAAATCCAGGGCAGAAGACAGGCTCAGCCCTCAGCCTGTCCCATCAGGCTCTGGAACTGATGCAGTGTTCCTGAAATCCCCCATAAAGCAGGCGGAGCCACTCTGCTCCTTGGCATCCCGGGAGGCAGTGGTGCAGGCACAGGGAGGACGTGCATCCTGCCTGTCCTGCAGCTGCAGGGCTGGGGTGCCAGGGGGGCAGAGAGCACACAGAGCAGCAGGACGTGCCTGCCATCCGAGCAACCCCCGCGGGGGCTTAGTAAAATCACAGGAATTGGGCTTTTCCTCTCCTTTTATTGGTTACAAATTATTGTCTTCTCCTTTGAAGGATTCCTACCACCTGTTCCTGTCAGCCAGCAAGATTTGCTTTAGAAGCTCATCTTAAAAAGGGAGAAGGGAGGGATGGGGTATTTCAGGAGCCTTGAACCACTGAGAGTTTGCCTTTGGAGGTTCACAAGGGAAAAGCAGGAACAGGGAATGCTGTAGGGAGGTATTAAATGAGGCCCTTTTGTTTCACTCCTTGTAGAGCATGAAAATGCCCAAGGCATGAATACTCTGTTCAGATTATTCTTGAACATTTAAATGTCTGTTCTGGTAATTTATAAAATGAAGGGGAGGGAAATGCCTTACACAAGGAAGAAAAGGGAGACCTTTGCTGGCATCTAGCACCGCTAACTGGGGAGTTGTTCTCTGCTGCTGTGTGAACGGGGGGAGAAGGTGGATTTATCTTGCGGATGCAGCAAAGCTTTAGTCCCCAGAGACGTGGTGTGGCATCGGAGAGTCTGCTCCCTCAGTGTCTTTTTCCTCCTTTCATGATGGGGAATATCCTTGCTTCCTTCCTGCCATTTGTGGTTGTGTTCAGTCTTGAAAGAGGACAGGATTTTTCAGAAACATGCAGCACCCAGCATAAGGGGAATCTGGCTTTGGTTTTAACAAATTCATGAGAAGAACAATACTCATTCAGAGCAGGTTCTCCAAGCCTCTGGCAGGCTGAGAGCTCATTGGGAGCAGCCCAGCTCAGAGCCAGCCTGCCTGCGAAACAAAGGGCTGAGGAGAACCCTCTTAAAAACACAGCAATACTTACTGTCTGTAATTTCCCCTGCTTCCCATCTCTCTATATAAAATAATGGGTGCTCTGTCCCTCCTGGCCTAATTCCTGTTTCTGGAGTGACCATAAGGTAGAATGTGATGGCCTAGTCATTGCCATTAGCCATGAGCATAACCTGTAACAAAAGCACTGTTGCTTGTCCTTTTCTTGTGACAATTACCCCACTGTGAGGTCCACAACCCCAGCAAGGACCAGCGCTACTGTTTTCTGTCTTCTGGGAACACTGACAGAGCAAAGTAAACATAGGTCACTTCTCCGTTAGGGTGAGAAATCAGGAGGATGGCGTGGATTTTATTACTTTCAGATATTTGGGCTAGAGGCTCTTATGCTGTCAGAGCTGAATCAGCTCTCAGCCAGTTTGCACGCAACATATGTGATAGATTTTGCAAATGAATATGTTAATATGGGAGGAGGTGGTTTTCCCTGAAACCAACCGCTGGCACTTCGGAGTGTTGTCCTCAAAAACAAAACCATATTGTGTCCTCAAAACCAAAACCAGTGGCACCAGCACTGAGATTCTGCCCTTTGAGAGATGAGGCATTTCATTTGTAATCGTTGAATTGATTCGCCATTTTGGGGTCCATTAGAACAAATGCATTTTCCCTCCCTGCAAGGATCTAGGATGTCGTCTCCAGTTAGTTTAATAGGAGCAAAAGTACCTCAAACCATTGCTGAAGGGCTGAGATGAGGAATTGCATCATTGCACTTCCCTGTGAGCCTCCTTGGTACAGAAGTTATAAATTGCTTCTTACTGTGCTAAGATTTCCTATCAGTTTCAAATCCTTACTATATCTGAGCCTTCCCTCGTGCAGAGGGCAGCACTCCTCCAGCTTGTGGGATCTGGAGTTGATGGGGAGCCAGGTGGCTCTGGGTAGAGGTACAAAGGCTCAATTCTGACTTCACAGAGAACTGCTTGTAAAGAACTACAGATACAATGAGTGAATGATGTTGTCTGCTGTGCTAATGTGGAGTAGAAACTCTCGAGAATTAGCTTGGACCCCACTTTCGCCTCCTAATGTGCAAGAATCTGGGAATACAGGAATTTGCCAAAACCGAGTAGCTGCTTAGTACTGGACTCTAGCCTTGTTTGTGTTTGTGCAGCTTGGAAAAACTGTGACATGGAGAAGACTTGAAGGAAAAACTTAGAGTGAATTCAGTGGGATTGCTGGTACACATGGCCAACATGTAAAAACAAGAATATGAAGTATGCAGCAATTAGTGTCTTGGAAAAGTATCTGCAGGCTAAGCCCACGTACTTACTTGTCTCTTTTCTTTCCCCCAATACTGAAATGAAAATGTGCAGCAGTTTCAGACCAGACTATTCCTGTGATTATCTTTGCAAAAGTCTGAGCCTGTACTTGTTTGTTGCCCAAGACAGAGGTTAGATGTGGCAGTGCCGGCCCAATTCCAGCTCAGAGGGTGACTCGGTGGTTGTGAGAGTTGTGGCTCTGCCTGGGAAATGGGAGAGCTCTGAGCTGTGTGCTGCTGGGGCTCCTGCAAACCCCAGGCACCAAGAAAGCTGAGTACCTCAGTCAGAAGGGCAGTGAATACTCTCCTTAACGATTTCCCTCACTACAGTGAGTAGTCTCGTGCATGTCAGAATCGCAGGGGTTTTCCATGGCCTTGACAACCTGCTGCAGATTCCATCCAGCAGCCTTGTGGAAATTGTTGTGCTTGATGATCTTTGCAGGGCCACTGCAGTGGGTGTAAAGGGACCCCAAGGAGTCAGCGGGAAGAGGAGTGTAGAGCACACATTTGGGTTTGCAAGTGCTGAGTGACTGTTCCAGGCTTTTTGCACATCCAGGCTGGCATCACAGCAATCCGTGCTGCCTTGCACCCTCCAGCCTCGTAAGACTTTTTTCCACAGCCATAAACCCTCACACAAGAAGAGATTCAAGAGTACCTTTTCATTAATAGGGTGTGATTCCATTGCAATGCACGGCACAGTGCTCCTCTGTTAGGTCTCACTAGATGCCAGATCATACATTATCCTCCAGCATATCCAGCACTAAAACAGTTCCAGAATTTCTACTGCCCATTGAAGAATTCTCACTTCATCAAAGGAGAAGGCTGGAAGGAGCTTTGCAGCTGCACTTCACACACTGAGATCATGCTGAAGGAGTTTGCGTTCTGCAGTGTAGTGAAGTGTTCTTTTCTTTCCCTTATTGCATACCAAACCACTCTTTCCTGTTTAGAAGGAAAAACCAATCATCCCTCACATTTTTCTTCTCAAGCAGTCTGCAAAGCCATGCCTCGCATGCTGTTGCATTCTCAAAGTGTGGTTCCTCTTGAACCAGGTGGGACAGAAAAGATTTTTCAGAAGATGCAACACCTTCCAATGTGAGGAGTGGAAACACAATCACAAGAAATCAAGGATTGAGAACTGAAGTGAAGGAAAGCTCCTCTGTTCTAGAACTTTTGTTATCAGTAGTTAATAAGTGTCATTCACATGCAACACAGTCCAGTTTTCTTTATAGTGGGCGTGTTTAAAGGGAGAATGAACTTTTTCAGTCTTAAAAAGCAGAAGGCCATCTGTGACTTCCTGATGCTGTTTACAAGCATTTTTTTGCCTGTGCTGTGCTGTCAGTAGCTGTATTTATTCATTGCTCACTCTGTGAATTAAAACGTTGAGGCAGCTCCTGACATGCTTCTTCCAGCGCATCCTTTTGGAGTGAATTTTTGGTTGCCATAGGGACCAAATCCAAAGGGCACACACCATTCAAGTAAATGTTCCCTGATTAACAACTTGCAGCTTGTCCCTTAAATATTTTAATTATCCATGATGCAACTGGAAATGTTGTTGAATGTATTCAGTCTGTTAGTTTCAATATCTCAATTTTTTCATGCCATTCCAGCTCAGGAGCTGGATTTTGACCATGCAAAGAGGAGTGAGGCCTTACTGCTTTTGAGCTTACAGGAAAATTCTTCCAGTTTCTCTTCATCTTGAGCCTACATTCTCAACCAAGTTAATGGAAAGAGGTGCTACTGCACAACTGCTCATAAAATGCAGGCAACTGGGTAACAGCTGAACATGGTGGTTTAGGGTAGTAATGTGCTGCTACTAAATCCATGAGAGGGATCTGCCTGGAAGGTGCCTCCTTGTGCCTGGGAATGAAGAGGGAAGGCAGTGGGAGAATGCAGGGTATGGGGAGCTGCTGTTGGGAAAGCAGTGGCCCCACTTGACAAGCACTCGATCTCAAGTGTTGTTTTCACAAATTATGAGCATATTAGCACCAATATGACAGCAGCTACTGAGCTGTGAGGCCTGGACACAATAAAGAAACAAGACGGGATTTTGCTGCCTTGTGTGTGGTGTGTCACTCCTCCTGGTTCCTGCTTAGCAGAGACTCTGTCACCTTGCAGCACAGCTTTGCATTCTCACAGCTCCATCCATAACATCAGCTATGGACCTCAGTAAAGTTATTGAGACTATTTCTAGACAGATATGTTTGCCACTCCGTGGGGAGGAAGAAAGCTGTTGTTTGGGTTCCTTCTGCCTCTGCTGCAGTGGGGAATAGATAATCTCCCTGCCTTCCTTTGGTAAAAGCTGCCTGTGTGCCTGGTGGTAGGAAGCCATGGGGAGACTCCAGCAGTAACACTGCCCCTCTACCTGCTGCTTTTCTTGTGTTGCCCGATCTGGTGCCGTTTTTCCATGCCAGCAGCAAGGGAAGCAGCAGGAATGCGACACCCGTTGTAGGCAGGAGCCAGTGCCTGTAGGCTGAAGGGTAAGGTATGAATTCATCTTGATTAGCTCTGTGGTGTGGGTCCATCACCACTTAATTGGCTGCCAATAGCTCCCCTAATGAAGGATGATGGATTGGGCTCCAGGGCTGTGGGAAGGGGCCAGCCTGTCAGGAGCAAGGATGCCCAGGAAGATCTCTCACCTGGAAAGGACAGAGAGCCAAGAGCTTGAGCACGGACGGTTCTTCTTTCCTTGCATCAGGACAAGCATTAGTTGTCTTCCAAGGCAGAGATGGGGATTTCTGTGACCCTGCTAACGCTTGGCTGGTTAGGGCAATCATCTGTTCCCAGCAGAGATGATCTGGTGTTTCAGAATGTTCTTTCTTGCCTTTTTCTGGTTTTGGTTAGCAAGTGTGCTTTCTCAGCCAGACGTTGACTTAACTTCTCCAGGCTGGAAGATCCAAAAGGTCATTCACGCTCCTCCGGACCAGTCTCACTTTCTGATTTTACTTTAAATCATTCTTTGGGAGTTTGGAGCTCTCTGATGTCATTTTAAAAAAAAATCAAAACCTTCATAAGACTGTGCAGATGAAACAAAATTGTTGTCTTAGCCCACACAGGGTATTATGCAGCCTGGCAGATCCCTTCCTTGTAGCAATAAGAAAAGGATTTGGCATTTAACCTCTTGAAATTAAACCAGAGTGTGAACTTCAATAGTTCAATCTTATCAGGGCTTTGCTAGAATAACAAATTGTGAAAAAATGTAATCATGTCTCCAATGTGACCTTGGCAGATCTGCCTCTGTGATGTGAGAGATTAGGTAACTCTAAGCAGATGTCTGTTTATTTTGAAAATAATAGTTATAAAATCTTTCTTTTCCCAGTTTGTTTGCACTGCCTGTGAAGGATATGACAGAGAGAATTGTGGTCTGCATGGAGCTCTGTGTAACAAGCTGCTCTATTATGCTGAGCAGTAATTGCTCTTGGAGGTTTGAGTTATCGATCTATTGGTGGGAGTTCAATTTCAGTGTAAAGACCTGTGTTCATGATTTAATTGGAGTGATTAATAACTCACTTGCAGGCTAGATGGGAATCAATATGGATTTCAAACAGCAAAAGTAGTACATTTTCTCTGGTAATGTAGTAGTTGATGGTTTATTATTTGCCCTTGTTTGCCTAATTAAAATCAAAAGATTCCTTGGTTTATAACAGTTCCGTCTGTTTAAAAGCTTACAGCTGGAGTTGAGGATGTGTGGTTGCTTGCTTTCATATTGGGGGAGTGTCTTCCTAAATAACTTATTTACCTTGTTGCTTGTCTATCGCTCAGGTTAGGTTTACAGCAGGCCATCACACATTAAAAAACAGAACAAGACAAACACACCTTTAGTATACAACTACAAGAAGCTTTAGTAATATTTTCTGGCCAGGGAAGATGAGTGGCTCCTACGTCACTGGTTTGTAGGCATTCAGCATCTGCTTAGGAGCAATGCTGAAGAGATTTAACCCATTTGATCCACCATTATAGCCCTGGATTAAAAAGCCTGTTTGAAACTTTCAATCTCATTACGACGCCAGCATCCACAGTAGGTGATTTAGCTGCAAATCCAGTTCCAGCTTTGCATTGAGATATTGCCAGAAGCAGCATTGCTAGGAAAATGCAGTGTGACTTACTTTGGGGGGGATTTGAATGGTGATCCTTCTTCTTTATGCTGTGGCCCCAATCCTTGTGTTTGGCACCCATTTTCATTCAGCTCCTGCAGCTTTGGTGTGGCATCATGCATGCTTACAGCTAACATGCCTCGATAGAGCATGGAAAGCTCCCAAATCTCTAGGAATAAAACATTCCATTAAAGAACCATAAAGCAGCAAATAGGCATCAAGTCCATAGATCTTAATGCTGTTGCTCCTCCGTTTCTGCAGGAGGGGGTGAAACCTTTCTGTGCTTCAAGCTTTCTCAACAAAGGCTGTTACCTACAGAGCCGGCTGAGGAAAATATTCAGTGTAGTGCGTTTGAATTTTCTTTTTGATTTGCAGAGTCCAGTAAGCTTTCTGGTGGACAGCAGATTCCTGTGTTCAAATTAATCCTAATGATGCCAGACCTTTTCTTATTGATTAACATTCACAAACATCTTGGTATATGCATGAGCCACAGACTGAAAACACTGATCTGGATGGAAGTGTTTTAATTTTAAATAGGTACTTCTTTAAGAAATCTTTCCTACTGGTCCTGGAAGAATCAAAGTAAATGTAAATTTGCCGTGCTTGAGTTTTTTACTGGGGGGAGAAACTTTAATCATACTGAGAGTGGGGGATGCAGAGCCCTCGAGGTGGTTGGGGTAACCTGAAGGCCGTGGGTTGCATCAGCACTGCCGGGATGGTGGTGACCCATGCGTGGCCAGAGCCGGCTCTGGGGAGCGCCCACAGGATGTGTCCGTGTGGGTGCAGGAGAGAGGAGCTCTCTGCTCAGGTGTGCCCGTAACACGGAAATCGTGGAGCATGTCGGCCCTTCGCTCTGTGATAAAAATGAGAGCTGCTTTCGGTGTCGTGACATTATGAAAATTACTCGAAGATACTTCACTTCTTAAACTTGGGCGCTTCGGGAGGGAGGGTGGGGGAAGACACCCTTGGAAGTTAATTCTGAGGACCAAGCTGACAGCTTTTTGCCACTGTTGCTTTCTTCTAGGTTGAAAAGCTGAAGGCTTGTTACAGCCCCAGCATACAGCAATCTAGCAGGTTAAATGACTTGGGCAACACAGTTTATTAAAACTGGCAAGTGCTCGCTCCAGTTCTCTTCCTGATAGTCAGGGCTGCCTGGGAGAGTAATTGATAGTGGCAGCTGTTCAGAGGGTGTTTCAGATTGCGGCGGGGCGATGTGACTTGACAGACAGCTCTGTACAAATGAACTGAGTGATAGGGGACGAATCCAGACCGGGCTGGGAAGCAGCTTCCCCCTTGGTGTTGGGAACGGGCTGTGGGAGCAGTGCCGGGAACAAAGGCCGGCTCCTCGGCAGTGCGGGTTCAGAGCCGGGCACAAGGGGTTGTGCTCACACTCAGTTTACTTTTCTCTGGCAGAAAACACTGTGATTTTTTGTGGAAAATCTGCCAGGAGCCCGTGACATTCAGAGGAGCCCATGGCACAGGAGAAGATTGTTTTGACACAGCCTAATGTATAGTACTGCTGTCGTGATGGAAACTTGGCCTTTGCTTCTTGATAACGTTAAAAATCATTGTGTTGCGCACCATGGACCCTTCCAGACAGTAGTTTTAAGTGCAAGTCCCACGTCTTTATGTCTTATCTTGAGCTGATTTGCATTAAAATAGGTGGAGGAACTCTGTGCCCCCTTTGTTGGGGAGCTTCTGTGCTGTAGCTCCGCTTGCCCTACCTTTGCAAACAGCCTAATTGCTTAAAGTCTTAAGTAGTGCTACCCTCCTAAAATGCAATGAAAAAGCCATTTATATAAAAGCAAAAGCTATCTGGGGATAAAGAATTAGCACTTAAATATTGATTTTCACTTGTAAGCACTCTACCGGTGTCAGTGTTATCGCTGTCAATGCAAAATGCTTTATTCTCTCTTCCGCTTATGATATGTTGCATATCCACAATACATTATGCAGCAGCCTAAAAGTTCAGTTTAAAATAAAATTTTAAAAAACAAAGAACAAAAAAAAAAAAAAAAAAAACTAAAAAAACCCCCACAAAAACCCACAAAATGTTTACTGACATTTAGTTATTTCTTTGTTTTGACCTATTGCTGTAAAGTCCTGCTCTTCTTTACTCGTTCCCCTTGCTGATGCTTCAAAACTCTTCTCTGGGACTCACCAACTTGCTCTGAAGTTCTCAGCTTCTTGCTGTGTGTAATTCCCATGGTGGTGCTTTTGTAGCGTTTCGTGGTGGAATATGGAGCAGGGTTCACCATAGCCAGTCTGGCCTGTGCCTGTTTTCAAGGATATGTACAGGGCAGATAGATGGGCTACAGATGGTGGCTCTTGTGTTTCTTGGGAAATTGCCATTGGTAAAGATGTCATTGATGGATGCAGGAGAGGAATTTCTTTCTCACATCACCCCATCACCCTTGCTGTTTGAATGCAACAAGGGAGACTGCAGAGGGAGGCTGCAGAAAGACGTCTGAATGACTCCACTTCTCTTTTTTTCGAGAGACAAAGGAAAGGCGTGTAAGCAAGATTAGATTATTTCCAATCACATTGTACGTGTGTTGACAGTCCCCTTTCAGCAGCAACCAGCAGCTTGCAAAGAGCAAGAGGCAGGGCTGGAACTGCTGTTGCCCTAAGTACTGTTTGTATAACACAGTAACTGCTTATTGGAGTTCTCAAAGCAGCCTTTACATGTTTAATCCCTTGCACTTGAGCTACTCTTAATCAGCTTGAAAGCAAATTCCTGTAACAGAAAGGTTTAATTTGTGTCTGGGACTTTCTGTATTGTGCTTAGCCTGCAATGCCATGTAGTTACACACTGGCAGGCATGTCACCCTGTGCAGCCTTGGGGATGGGCAGTGCACGGTTATTCCAGTCACAGATCCGGAATTCAGGAAGCTTTCAGATGGGGTCTTGGCTGAGGGTCTCTCGGTTCGGGTAACTCCTCCTGAAGCACACTTTATGCAGTAATTTAAGCTGTCGTTGACTTTGGGGTTTCCCTTAAACTTCACCTCTGGTTTCTACAGATTTACACAGCAGTAGCTAAAGCTCTCTGTGCTTTTAAAAATTGTTAAGTTTTCTTCTCTACTGGTTGAAGTTGGAATTGGATGTAGCCCAAGATGTAGGGAGGTTAACATTTTGCAACACTCCAAGTGAGCAAATCAGTCGATCAGGGAGGCAAGAATTACTAATCCAAGGTTGTTGGGGATTTTTCCTTGTTAGAGCAGTTTCAGCCTTTTCTTCCCTGTCTCTCACACTCAGTCATCATTCATCCCTGTGAGATCAAGACATGTTTCACTGTCTGTTCATTTAAGAAAACCTCTCAATGGAAGAAGTCCAAGGTGTTCGGTTAGAAAATAAACAAAAGTTGGCGTGCTCCAAAGGGGTAGCGCTCTGCACGGTGGAGAGTGGCAGATGTGATCCAGCCTTCCCCTAGCATGGCTGGAACATGAATCATTACAAATGTCAGATTTCCTGTGAAGGGACAAGCTGAACTGACATGCGTTCAGGTTTAATTAAGGTTGAATTATTGGAGCTGACTGTCAAGTCTTAGGCAAATTGGCTCAGCCTGTTATCATTAAGCATGAAAATTACTCTAGGACTTGGTAAAAATAAACACATTTTTGCCTCTAGAACGTTGTGGTGTGGTCGGGTGGGTGTGTGTTTTTGTTGGGGCAGTTGTGCTCAGCTCTGTGGGTCCATCTGCTCAGGAGGGCTGGATTAGGAGCCCAAGAACAGAAATTTCGGAAAGGATCTCAATGCAACCTGATCCAGCTTGCAAGAAAGCTGCAATAGTTGGTTGCTTTCCTTGGGATATTTCCATATGTGAGCAGCAGTCAGCCTGGTCACAGCTTGGGCACACAGGAGTGTAATTCACTTAGGAGGGATATTCAAGCATCCTGCAGAGAAACTACAGAGTTGGAGATCCTGATCAGAATGGGCAACATCTCTCATTAAAATCATTAAAGTTAACTTTCTGAGGGATTTCAGGAAAGGTAGCTCAGAGACTTCCATGTGTGCATTGCAGCCATCAGGAGGAGAAACGGCAAAGTCACCAAACACCAGGATTCTCCCACTCCTGTGCGGTGGCTGAGAAGGCCTGGGGACTCCACTTTCTCGCATTCTTCCCCTCTTGCCCATGAATTCATGTCGTATCTTTCCCTTCTCGGTGCTTCTGCTTTTGTGCAACATGGCTGCAAAAGGAGAGAAGATACACTCATGCTTGTAGCTTTTCTGGGGGAGGGGGAAAACTGGAATGTGGATATTTTCATTGTTGTCGAGAACGAAACACAAAAACGTTGCAGTACTGCATCCTGAGAGATGGAAGTTGGCAGCAGGAATTAGTCATGTACCCGTAGTACTAACTAACAGAACCAGGCTTGGCTGGTCAATTCAGTCAGCAAGGGAGCCTGAGCTTTTGCTTTGAGAAAATTGCAAATGAGAACTAATGCTGAAACCACAGGGAATCAATAGTTGCACGTAAAACTGGTCAAACAGCTGCTTTTAATGTGGGACTTTATTGATTTGTTTTGGATCTAATTGACTTTTTACTCAACTAACTTTTGTGGTGCCAGTGTGTTTTGAATATACACCATTAGTCTACATTGCCTATAATTACACAATATGAAGTTTAACTCGGTAGGAGGAGGCCTGTTGGATGTAAAGAGCTAATGGGCTCTGAGGAAACCTATGCTCAGGAATGAAACCCAATTGCTTTTAATGGGTAGCTCCTGAAAAGTAGTGGAATCTACAGCTGTGAACACACTTGCTCCAAAATGCAGTGTAGGGGAGCCCTGGCTTGACTAGGCAATGACAATTTTTCAGTTGTTAGTAGTAAAATCTGACGAAAATTTACAAACATAGGTGGCATTATAAAAAACAATGGTGCGCAACAGCGTTGAGAATTTGACTTTAAAAATAAATTCTAAATAGCGTTGGAACCAAGTCTAGCTACATCTCACAAACAGGTTACCTGTGATGCATGAATTCATATTTGAAAAAGAAATGCACTGAAATGAGAGGCTTATATTTATTGTAGAGAATAATTTAGGATCTCCAGACATTGTGTCAAACCTGTAAAGATATATAAGGTGCTGGAAAGCACAGTGTTGATAGTACTTGCTGCCAGCCAAAACACTGGTGTTTGGAAAGGCTTCTGTTCCTGTTACTTGTGGGTTTGAGGCCCCAAGACCTCAAGACATTTTCAACTGATAAATATAGTTCATATGTTTCCATTCATCCTCTTCTCATGTTCTGAATTTCTACATACCCAGTGATGAGCTGATTGATTGATGGATGAGGGAAATGGTGCATTGGTGAGAGTGCAGGCAGAGCCAGAAGCAGTGTGGGAAGCTGCCTTTTATCTCAAGGAAGGAGATGCCATCAGCACGTGGGCATTGTGGGTACAGAACATGAGCTGGTGTGCTGCAGGCTCTGATTCATCGCTGTCCTCCTCCCCTCCAGTGCCAGCACGGTGGCACTCAGGCTGGGGAGGTGGCAGTGGGGGCTCCGGCCTCACATGGGCTGCTTCACAAACACTGGTCAGAGCGTCTGCACGGCCAGAATTAGCTCATGGTGTGTGTTGTGTGTTATTTCCACACCCTCCTACATCAGGAACCGGCTCAGTCCTTTGATGAGATGGGAGAATTTCAAAGGTGGAATTTGTTTGTGAGGGTGTTGGGAGCATGTTAATGAGTGTAAGTAGCATCTCTTGCGTGTCTGCAACGCAGCGAAATGCAGGCAGCCCCTGGCATGTTTTGGTGGGCAACAAAAGCATGTCTCCTAAAAGTCAGAGGTGCTGTGTGTGCACAGTGGGATGTGTGCGTGTGAAACACACCAACAACCTTAGGTCTTGTAGCCCATCAAGAGCTTTTCTTGTAATTGTGAGTATGTGTGCACTCAAGGATACACAGATTAGGGCAAAAAGGGAGTTACAGTGGGAGTTGAATTGCTTTCATGTTGGTCTTTTCAGTTGTCTTCGACCTTTTGGATACTGCTTGATCTGAAATATCTCTTCTTTCCTCCCCTTTTCCTTTCCAGCCTTTTAACTCTTTAGGACGCTTTGTTTAGCTTAATTATGAAAAATGGCAGGGTTTGGCACCATAGAAGGAGTAATTCCGTATGGAATTCTCTCTGTAGGTGCATTTTGCAAGGTTGCAGCGTTCCTGATAGTTTTGGCATGCCGTGCGTGCAGGTGTTTGCGCTGTTTAGGGTGAGCAGGACTACATTTGGGTGCTCACTGAACTTCTGACTGGATTTTTCCAGCCCTCTCTGTTCTGTTCCTCCACACAAGTGTGGGGGGACACAAGTGGCCAGGGGACAGCAGCATCACAGCTTCTCTGCAGAGCTGTCCCATCCTTTGCTACAGAGATCCCAGGTAGCCTCCATCCTAGAAGGCAGGTGGGATTATCATTAAGGATTGATGCTTGGGTCACGGTGCATTGTAGCTGGAGTTGAGCCTAAATCTGATGTGGGTTAACTTGAAAAGGCATTGAGAAAATGAAATGTCTTAATGATGAGGCATGTGTTTCCCGAACATGAAACTTAAATTGAGCAGGAAATACTGTAGCAGTAACTTGAGACATGTTCACACTCCTGTTGTACATAACCTTGGGCCCCTGAAGAAGTCACAAAGCTGTGTGTTCTCTGCAGTGTGCATTCGTTTAATGACAGCTAAGTCTCCTGCACACACGCTAGAAGTACTGTGGACTGGCCAGTCAAGGCCAGCGGAAGGACAGATGCAAACACACATCCATCTTGTAGCAGCAGTGCTCCCACGGCGCTCCCACGAGCTGAAACATGACTTGTTTTTTCCCAGGCATATATTCTACCAAGCAGAGAAAGAAACGCAAACCTTTCAGCATGTGCTTTGTTCTTTTTCTTGTTGCTCCATAAGGTCCCACCTTGAATGACAAGCCAGAAGCGAAAGCAGCCAATGTCCCAAAGGTGTCTGGGCTAGAGCGGAGCCGGGAGCTGAGCACCGACGTGCCCTTCGCCCTGCCCATCCCCAGCCCCCAGCCAGTCGCTGCCGTTGTGACTTCGACTTCCTCAGCGCCCACGTCAAGTGCCAGAGCAAGCCCACTGCTGAAGAAGGAGCCAGTGATTTCAGCACCAGCACCACCCAGGCTCACGCCTCAGCCGCAGCCTCGGCCGCAGTCACAACCTCAACCTCGGCCGCAGTCGCAGCCTCAGTTAATCCCTGACCTTCGGAGCCAGCCTCCGAGTCACATCCCTCCGCCTCTCAACTACCAAGTGCATCACCAGGTGGCCCACAACGGACTCAATAATATCAGGTACGGGGAAGGGATGCTCACGTCATCTTCGGGCTGCTGCTGGGCTAAGGCTTGTTTCACATGGGGTAGGAGTTGCTGGGGGGCAAGGCGAGCACTCGTCTGGGGTAAGATGGTCCGTGCTTTGCATACTGGACTTCATGGGCTGGCTCCAAGCTGGGTTTTCCAGCTGTGGTGCGTCACTGTATTTGAAACGTGATAAATGAGGTGATAACTGCACACTTTCTGGGAGAAAGGCACCTGTTCCTTTCAGTCCAGTTTCAAGTAAAATTTTGCATGGTCTTGTCTGAGCCTGGCTAGTTCTTGCCTTAGAAATTTAAGGTGGTTTGAGTTGGAGCAACACCTTTGTTCCATATTCAGAAATGCTTCCGTTGCTCATGGTTGTCAGGGTTTTTGGCTCACCAGCATCAAAAGAGAGTTATCTGTCTTGGATTCTGATCCTTGTGGGTCCCTTCCAACTCAGAATATCCTGTGAGCTGTATTGGAAAACGCTGTGTCCCTGAGACCAGGGCTTGCGTGAAGGCTGATAAATCTACTTGAAGCTGACATGTTCGGATCTTGCAGGAGGCTTAGCTCTGCTGTTTGAATTGCCTCCATCGAGTAAGGAGGGTGGGTGAAAATTGTATGGATAAAATGTTTCTAGAGAAAAGAGTTTAGTCAGTCAACTGGAACCTGTACAGTCTTTTTGCTGGTACAGAAAACATGCCTTGCCTCCCAAGCACGAGCTGGGCTAGTTTAAACAAGATGAGAAAACTGATTTAAAGCATAATATTTGACTGCACAAAGGTCAGAATATGAATACAGAGAGCTGCCATGAATGTGTATTTCATAGTATCCTGCATACTTAAGCTCTGTTGTGGTTTTACCTTGTAAATGCCACCATAGTATAAATGGTGAATAATATTTCAAACTATTCAAGATCTCTCTGAGGTTTAGCTTGCAACAAATAGTCAGTATTGTAGGAATTACACAACTAATAACTGCAGTGATAGTGTTTTTCAGCCCACAAAACTTAGATCACTTGCAATGGAATAATAATAATAGAAGAAGATGTAAAATACAAATTATGATGAGAAAAATGATTAACATGGTGTGCATTTGCGTGCTTGTGTGACTACAACTGCACAGCACATGTGCAGCAGATCCAGCAGGGTCCCAGAGTCACTCATGCTGTGCAGCTCTGCACACCCAGAGCAACAGAAAAAGGAATCAGTGTCACTGTGTCCTCTGGTCACAAGGACCCACATGGGCACTGCAGGGTCATCAGAGGCTCCATAAAGGTGCAAGTTCAGCTGCCTCTGTGGCCTTCATCAGCACTCACAGATAGCTCTGAGGATTGTAGCATGGAGGAAATGTCCCTCCAGAGAGCCCAGGGCCCATTCTGTCCCACTGGAGACGTTCATTAAGATTCGTTAACTGTCTCCTCTGCCATTAGAACAAGCAAAAGCATAAGCCTGGGGAGATCAATGTTCCATAGTTGTGTTGTTTCTGGTATTTCTTGCACCGTTTCAGTCCTGTATTGTAACACACTCTTTCTCTCTCTGTCTCTCTCCCCTCCCTCCCATCTCTTTCTCTCTGCAGCCGGAGCAGCAGTGCTAGCAGTGCAACAAGCATCAGCCTCCCGAAACACCTGCCCCTGTCTCCCCAGATTCCTCCTCACCATTCCTCCGGCCCAGCTCTGCCCCTCTCCATCTCTAATCTTGCTACCTCGCACTTCTCTCTCAGATCGCAGACCCAACACCAGCACCATCCGGCCATGTTCGCCACCCCACCCACGCTGCCACCTCCACCAGCGTTACCCACCAACAGCCTCGTGATACCAGGGCACCCTGCGGGTAGGTTCCCTTCTTCTGCCAGGGCTGATTGGCCGTGCATGCACTGGAGGGCGTTGAGAGATGGGCTGGCTGGTGGGCAGGTGAAATACCTTGACACAGATGCCTCAGTGTGTGCTGGAACTGTGACAGTGCTCATGAAACAGGTAGGAGACCTGGATGTGCTTTACCAGATGAGAGATTGTAGACACAGCACTGTAGTTTCCTATAGGAAGTCTTCAAAACAAATGCTTCCAAAAAAATTGTCCTGTTCAGGGCATGAGTTGTCTAGTGTGGCATTCCACAGTCATCAGACATTTTTTAGATTAACAGAGAAGTGATGCACAGTTTGCTATTCTCCCCTTCTCTCTCCCCTCTCCAAAGAAAGCTGCTGCTCTTAGAACTGAGGAGAAAATACTGTTTCTACAATTGTTCTAACTGAGCACTTGAATCTCAGTGAATCCCCTGCCTGATCCTTCAACCAGCAGCACATCCTGTCGGCAGAGGAGGATCCTCTGCCTGCAGCAGCACAACTGCTCTGTGCCCATGGCTCCGTGGCCTTTCAGTCTGAGTCAGAGACAGCTCAGCTGACAAGCTCTGCTGTTCAAATCTTACTAGCTTTGCATCCTTTTAAAAAGTTTCCTTTGTTCACCCTGGCCCCCATTCTATTGTCACTTCTGCCCTAAATGCCCTGTTTATAGCTTATCCATTAGCCTACAGCTGTCCCTGGAAGAGACCCTGGCAGCTGGAGACTTCCCAGCAACTTTCACTTGCTGGGGCCTCCTTTTGATCTGGCATTTGACTCCACAACTAACTCAGCAGGGATTAAACAGGACAAGCATTTTGCAAAAAAACACACTCTCTGTTTCCTATGAAATCAGTTAAAGGAGTAAGGAAATGGCAGATTTTCTGTGGAAAAATCTGATGGTCTTCCATCCCCCTTTTTTGCTTTCAGGAGGTAAATAATGTCTCATTATTTATAACTGCTTCTTTAAGTGAAAAAAAAAAAAAGTACGAATTGGTCCAAAGTGAGCTCTGAGAACGATGATAGAGAAAAGTGCTGCGGGTTCCCAGCCAGAGACAGGACCACATAGGCCAAAGCTGGCGGCTGTCACGGGCCCTGGCACCATCTAGAATTTCAACCACATGGCTGGGAAGATGTTGGCAGCGCTGTGGGAGACCTATTCATTGCTTCCCCTGTTTAAGGCAAAGGACTACTGTGATGGAGACTTTGAAAGCACTGCGAAAGGAAATAGCAAAGCGCTCACTAAAAGCATGATATTGCAGTCACTGAAAGCAAGTATGTTTTCACCATTAACTTCAGGAGGTGCAAGATCAAGTGACCTATTCACATTCAGCAGCTTGCCAGGAAACAGTAACAGTCTTGCTCCTACTAAAAGGATTTCTCCTGCAATTTAAGCAGTAGAAGCCTAAGTTAGTGGAGGAAAAGGTCTGGGCGTCTAACCCTGCAGACAGTGAAATGCCTCTTGTCTGCACAATATGAAATGCCTGCAAAGTGGCACATCATAAAATCAATACAGAGTGCTGCAGAGCCAGGAGCTTCTGTTGTCATTCACATAAAACTTTCTTAAAAGCAAACAATATTGCTGAGCAGCCCTCAAGAGAGACAAGAATGCACTTCTGGTGGCATTTCTTCCTTTTGAAACCTAAAGCTAACACCAATAACAGTGGTCTCTGTCTCTCCTCTCCTAGATATGAGGGCACCATGAGCAGGGGTGACCTTTTTGTGCCATGCCCAGCTTGTGTGTGCATGCAGGACAGTGTTCCCAGGTCCCAAGGGCTGCTCAGGCACCCTGCTCCTGGTTGTGTTATTGTGTGACTGGACCCGACACCACTGGCTGGTTCTTGTACCAGTTCTGATCCAGACATTGCTCAGAGCCCCTCACAGAGCTGGGTTATTCCTTGGCAAATCCATCCTTGCTATGAAGCAGCCACTCCTCCGAGTGCCACACAGCTTCTCCAAACATCTCCAGGCCTTTTCTTTTCCTCACAGAGGCCAAAGTTGTGGTAGAGGGCTATGGGCTGGAGCCAGCTGCAAATCTATCAGTCTGACTTCCAGTCTCTTAAAGAAATTGGATATCAGAGCACTTACAACTGCCAACTTGCTTTTATCTCTCCCTCCAGAAAAGTGGATTATCTTGATGCTAACAGAAGGATTCAGTTTCTTTAAGTCATGCCAGATTTAAAAGCATAAACACACACACATGAAATCATGCTCATATTCTCTAAAGAGGTTAGGTTTTGGACCTAAGTGCTTTCAGCCTATAGTTTCTTTCTTATTTGCTCAATCCAAGGAGAACTCATTATGGACTCTTTTGCTCCAGTGCCTTAGGCTTCAGTATCTCAAATATATATACTTGCTGCTTTTGTATTAATTATTATATAAATTGCAGCATTACACAGTACCTACTCTTAGCAGTACATTTATTACTGAAAAGAAAACTACTTAGGCACCCAAAATTTGCTTTCAAATGTGACTTTCAATAGAATGTAGGCTTCTAAGTGGTAGTACAGACCTTGAAGTTCCCCATCAGAGTGCCTGTTTTTAAAGATCTTAACCATGTCACTTCAGAAAGTGATTGATTTAGACATTTCTAATGTTACTGTAAAAAATTGAAGTGAAAGAAATCCCTGCAGAGCATGAAATAAAACTTTAAAGTGCGGGTGTTCTTTTGCCCCTTTATTTTCAGAGCTGTAGTTTAAAGGGGTTGTTTCAGCGTTAGAAGTGGATTTGTGTAAATTCAGAAGCAAGTAGATCAGTCAGGACTGGGTGTGTGTTATCCACAGGTGGGAACACAGGTTGGTCTTCACTTAAAAAATACATAACATGTTGGATGCTGATCCCTGTTTGAAGTTCTTAGGCAAAGCCGCAGATAGATTTAATTGTTATACCAGCAGACATTTTGGAGGAGTGGACATTGGTCCTTATTGTCTTCAGTGACACAATTTGTAAAGCACTGGTGTCTTCCCCTGCCCTGAACTACATTCACATTCAGTGCCAGTTGTTACTCCAGAGGAAGATGCTGAGAAGAGGCCACGTCATATGGTGGAACATTTTGTTTCAGCAGTCGTTGCAACCTTGATGAGATCTTGAGCCACTTCAGTGTTTTCTCCTCTTCCCACTGATTCCTCCTCTGTATTTTCTCGGAGGAGAAAAGCCTGGAGGCAATGACCAAAAATGAGAATTACAGCCTGTTAGAAATTGAAGAAAGGACTGCTTGCTATTTAAGATCTCAAAAAAAAACGTACTGCAAAGAAGGCCTTGATCTGTAGGACGGATGTTTCTGGCCATTGCATGCATGTCCTGGGGCTGAGAAGGAGGGAGAGCACAGGGATGGATGTCCGAGCAGGCAGTTTCCAGCCACCCAAACCCACGGTTATCTCATTGCGCTGCAGATCTTCTCAAAATTGTACCAGTGAAGTACGAGTGTGTCAGAGCTTAACACACGTCCATGTTCAGTGTGCGTGTGTTTGTGCCTCTGACTGTCACAGCCCCGGAGGATGAAGGTCAGTACCGCTCGTTTTAGAGCGAGCTGTTGGCCTCCAGGGCGCTCCCCAGCACCTTGCCTGGTGCGGGAAGGTGCGGCTCCCGTGAGCCCGGGAGGTGCGGTCCCGGAGCCGAGGCTGGACCTCTGAGGTGCATTCCCAGAGGTGAGGCTGGCCCTCTGAGGTGCATTCCCAGAGGTGAGGCTGGCCCTCTGAGGTGCATTCCCAGAGGTGAGGCTGGCCCTCTGAGGTGCATTCCCAGAGGTGAGGCTGGCCCTCTGAGGTGCATTCCCAGAGGTGAGGCTGGCCCTCTGAGGTGCATTCCCAGAGGTGAGGCTGGCCCTCTGAGGTGCATTCCCAGAGGTGAGGCTGGCCCTCTGAGGTGCATTCCCAGAGGTGAGGCTGGCCCTCTGAGGTGCATTCCCAGAGGTGAGGCTGGCCCTCTGAGGTGCATTCCCAGAGGTGAGGCTGGCCCTCTGAGGTGCATTCCCAGAGGTGAAGCCGGACCTCTGAGGTGCATTCCTGGAGGTGAAGCTGGACTTCTGAGGTGCATTCCCAGAAGAGAGGCCGGACCTCTGAGGCGTGTTCCCAGAGACACTCGGTGGCAGCAGGTGCCGGGGAGGACGAGAGCCGGGCGGGGCGCGGGCGGGCG